>MU719502.1:3336-28884 GCA_026770625.1 Nicotiana glauca
CCTCGATTCGGGATTCAAACCGGTGACTTGGGACACCATAAATCTCTCAAGTGGCGACTCTGAATCTCTTAATAAACGAATCCCGTTTCGATTGTCCTTTAATTGGAAAAACTTCCTTTACCACGCCCTTCGCGGGGTGCGGTAGCGCCGAAAGGAGGTGTGACAGCTTGTGTTGACCAAACAATCATCATGTGGTCTTTTTGGACCATTGTTTGGGCCCTTAACTCGATATCTTTAGCAATCCCCTAGCATGTGTGGTGAGGAATCGAATTTTGAGTCCAAGTCCCGAGCCAATGGTCTAGAACTTGCCTTGAATGTTTGTTGAGGCGAAATCCTAGGTGAAATTTGACTTGAGAAGTGATTATAGACTCTCCTTGATCCAAATGCTAAGTTGAACAATTCCATGACCTACCAATGAAATGATCCCTAGTTAACCCTTTTGAGCCTTGAACCTTTTCCTTTCAAGAACCAAAGCTACAAGCCTATACCCGTTCTTAATGATACCCTCTCTTGGCACCCAAATCTTCCCTTGAGTAAATGGCAAATGTCTAAGTTTGGGGGGAGAGACAAGAAAGGCAATAAGGTAAAAGGTACAAAAGCAAAATAAAAGGAAGGCAATGAAAAAGAAAGACCAATGTGAATAAGAACAAAAGAGGATTCAAGGAAAACAATAGTGAAAAAGGTGTGGAAAAAGTAGACAAAGGAGAAATGTTTTGAATTGCATAAGAAAGAGTGACAATGTGTCTCTCTAACACCTTTGAAAAGAAGTGAATACTCCAATGAGTCAAGAAAGTATGCCAAAATGAATCAAAAGAAGTGCTTAAGGGAAGATTGAACTCACTTGAACAAAAAGATAACCTACCCTTACCTAAAAGCCTTCACAATTACTCCACAAAAGCCCTATATGATCTTGAGTTGAAGGGAACCTACATTAGTGGATACTTACATAAGGGGCAAGCATATGGTACTTAGAGCCGGACTTGTAACCTTCTTCTTGAGAGAGATGAGTGAAAGTCCATCAACCTCGGTTTGTATGTCAACACTCTAAAAGGTGAGGTTCGCTTAGGGAGAGTTGAGGATGTGTGAGTTTGGGTCCCACAATGACCAAAGTAATTGAGAGAAGTTCCTTGATGAAATGTGTCAACTCTTGATGCTTTTGTGTCACACTTGATCCATAGTTTCAAAGTTTAAATGTGTTAATGATGCATTCGTATTGAGGGCAATTTTTAGTCCCAATTGATGCTTGTTGAGGTTACTTTAGGATAGCTGGAATTACTTGGATGTTTCCTTTAAGGGGTGGGTCTTATTTTGTTTGCTTGAGGACAAGCAAAGGTTTAAGTTTGGGGGAGTTGATAAGTAGGATTTTAACGTGTTTCATGCCCCTACTTGCCTATGCTTTGAGTATAATTTGCTATAAAATAGTCCCAAAATGCTTACAGGTTGTGCTTGATTGCAGGTTTGAGCGACAAAGTGACGAAATGTCAAATATCAGCTCAAAACGGAGGGAAACCTGCTCAAGTATCAAAGACCAATGAAGTGGTGGAAAAATGAGCTAGTGCGGACCGCACAATTGTGCATGTAGCCGCACTAGGGGTTTCAGAGAAGAGAATAATCAGGCTTGTAACTACGCGGCCACGGTTGGAAATGTGCGGCCCGCGTCCAACTTACGCGGTCGCGCCAAAGTGTCATGCGGTCCGCGCCAAGAGGTTCAGAGAAGATGGAGTTTTGGGCAAAGCTCAGCCACGCGGCCGATGTCATCTTCACGCGGTCCGCACCAATTTTCCTCGCGGCCACGCCACATCTTGACGCGGTCCGCGCCAGTCACTTCAGAGAAGATCGAAATAGAAGTCAGATAGCCAGTACGGCCGCGGTCATAATTGTGCGGCCCGCACTGACCCCGCAGGGGCAATTTTGTCCAGTTTTTCCAGCCCACTATAAATAGAACATTTTACCATTTTTAGGTTAAGTTGTATTTACAGAACAGAGCTACACTCATGAGGACGTTTTAGCCTATTTTGGCATTTTAACATTAATTTCTCAATAGATTATTGTAGTTTCTCTTTAGTTATTAATTAATATGGTTATTTCTTCTTCTATTTCTTCTGTTTCTTCTTCAATTATGTCTAGCTAAACCCATTAGCTAGGGTTGTGTCTCAACCCTAGTGTGGGTAATTGATGGGTGTTGCTTTGTGATGATAGGCTATAATTACGTATTTTAGTCGCTTATTACACTCGAGTTTACTGCACTTTAATTGAGTTTGAGCTTTAATCGATAGTGTTTTGCACTAATTGTGTGTTTTATGCCTTGTAGGTGTGATTCCGAGCTATATAGATGTTATAGAATGTATTTAAGTGATTTGGAGCTTTAAAGTTTGAGTAAAAGTTCAAGTAATTAAGTCGGGATCATGTTTGGGGGTCAAATTTGATAATTAAGTACGAACGAAGACTCGAGGAGGCATATTGCGCACTGTCTAGTAAAATAGACATAACTTCTTTCTCAGAACTTCATTTGGGCTCCACAATATATGGTTGGAAAGTTAACTCAAAGGTATACAACTTTCATGTTTTACATTTTTCCAAATTTCAAACGGAAGAGGGTGAAATACCGCGATTACGGTGGGACCGTGGTAGAATCGCGGCAGAGTGTACTCGCGGACAACTGAAGAATCAGAGAGCATGTTTGGCCGCGGTTTGACCACGACCGCGGCAGAACCGTGGCAGGAAGCAAAAATTTAAGGGACCAAAGTGCAAAACATGGGATTTTTAGCCCTAAACCCTATATTAAACAAAGGAGGCCGGCCAAGAACAAGGAGGGGACATATTTTGGACAAAAATTAGACCTAAGGAGGCAAGAGACACTACTTTAGGGTTAGACAATACCCTTGGAGGCAAGAACACATTGGGAGCAAGGCGGAAAATTCTTCTACGAGTTTTTCCTTCCTCTTCCTATTTTTCATTATTGGTTATGACTTTTAGTATTGCAGTTTTACATATTATTATGAATAACTAATTTGTTATCTAGAGTTTTGATAGAACCTTTTGCAGGATAAATTCTTGCTATGTTTTTATATAATTGAGCCATAGCTTTTCTCTATTTGTTCAACTACGTTTATATTCTAGTTGATTGAAGAGCTCTCAATTAGCTGTGCCTATTTAGTATGCATAACTCGGAAAAAAGTGCATATTTAGGTAATTGTTGAATAACACCACTCCTAGAGTATATGAGGGATCAATAACCGAGGGTTTAAAGGTGGGATTAGGGATAACGAAGCCTTAGGTGCGATTTGAAGTGAGCTGTATTAAAAGCCAGCTAGCGTAGCTCAGGAGAGTGCGTCTAGTAAATTGCCGTAATTACTCGGGAGATATTTACGGTAATAAGAGTGCTCATGATCGGTAGAGAATACTTAAGCCAAATTATAGAAGACATAGCGGGAAGGATTCCAATAATTGGGAAAATCATAACTCTAGACCTCCTTAATCTTGTTTCTAACCCGTAGTATATTTAGTTGTTAATTTAGTAGTTTAATTTGTTAGTTAATTAGTTAAAACAAGAATCTTAATATCTATAAGCTAGGAATTGTTCGAGCTTGTCTTCTTGGTGATAGTGAACAGCTGTAGCTAAACCTTAGTTCTCTGTGGGATTCGACTCCGGACTTGTAAACCGGATTATATTTGCAACGACCGCATTGTCCATTTTATAAGGCATAGTTGGGCGTGATCACTTTATAATGATAGATTGATATTGGGTATTTGCTATTTGGGTTAATTTTATACTTTAATTAAGGATTGATGGTTGCAAATATTGATTCTAGCCTAGTGGGTTTTGACTCTTCTTGAGAAAGAGAGTCTATGACCCCCAAAATTGACCCAACAAGGAATTGGGATAGACCCATAAGAAATGGTAGTCCCAATTAACGGGCTAAATATCAAGAGAGTAATCACCCTACTTGAACCCTAGTTGTTTGGTCTAATTGGCCTACCCAATTGGTCTCGAGAGAGTCAATTGGGCAAAATCGCTCTCTCTACCGAGAGGTGTGAGAGTGGGTACAATTGTGCAATGGTTATAACATAAATCCCAAATATGTCAATCTATTCTTAGCAGTTTCTACCCGTTAGTTAACCACTTAGGTGATGCCACGACCCTAGTGCTTTTCTCCCTATTAGTTACAACCTAGAAATATTTCCTTAGCATAATTTAGTCTTAATCTTTAGTTCATAATAGTAGTTGTTAATACAAAGAAAACCCAAAAATGTTAGGAATGCAATTAGAAGTACAAATGCAATTCTAGGCTCAACAGACAATACAACTCCACTCCAACCTCCCTGGGAAAATTCGACCCCGAACCACTATTCGGATAAAAGCTGTAGAGACCCGCTCTCACTACATTCGTGTAGCGTTGAGTTGGTAGCGACCAAATCCCTCTTTTAAACCCGCCGAATTGATCTTTCATATACCTTAGAAGTGTCGTTGTCCATCTAAATATGTATCATTTCTCAAGCAACACATAATAAATACACACAATTAATCAATGGCCATTTAATCAACTAAAATAAGCTTATAATTGAACAAGTAGATAAATCCAAAGGTTAAATTATATTAAAATATAATTAACAAGAATTCATCCTCCAAGAAGTTCCATCAAAACTCTTGATAATAAATTAGTTACTCATAATAGTATGTAAAATTAAAATACTAAAAGTCATAACCAACAATGAAAAATAGGAAGAAGAAGGGGGAAAACTCACGGTTCAATCTTCCTTCTTGCTCCTAGCGTGTTCTTGTCTCCAAGGGTCTTGTTTTATCCCAACGAAGTGTCTCACCCCTCAAAAGGATGTTTATGATGTATTTTTATCAATTAGGTTTGATGTGGGCGTCCTTAATCTCTCCTAATTCGCAAAGGAAAAGTTGAGTCGCGTACTAGGGTAGGTGCAACGCGCGAAACTAGGCACGGTCCCAGCTATTTTTTCCCTTCTTTGCTCCTTTCACGTGCCAGGTCCTGTGCTAAAGTGCCACACTTCACTGGTTTTGATTCATGCACTAATTATGGCATGCTCCCAACTCTTACCTCTCAACTTCTTTTTGCATCAAATCATCTGATTTTAGCGAACTTCTATCTAAACTCATTCCTACACACAATAAATATATAATGAGCATATTTTATGTTTATAAACATGTAATCTCTCCCAACTCACATAAGAAACGATATGCAAACATACTAAAAAAATGGATTTTCATCATTTATTAGACATTTTTTCGAAGATCGAGAAATGAACCTACTTAGAGCGGCCAGACATCCGCTTAGTCTTTGGACTTCTTTCACGTTTGTCATCTGGTCTGGAATATCCTCGACAGATTTAATCTTGTCGTGGCTGACTTAGATCCCCCTTTTTGTGACACCAGAAAACCCAAAAATTTACCGGAGGTGACTCCAAATGCACAATTTTCAGAGTTAAGCTTCATATTGTGTTTTCTTAGGATGTCAAAAGTTTCCTGGAGGTGTTTCAAATGGACACATGCATTCAAATACCTAACCAGCATATCATCTATGTAAGCTTTCATTATTTTTCCTATTTGCTCTTTGAACACTTCGTTCACGAGCCTCTGATAAGTGGATCCAACGTTTTTAAGCCCAAAGGGCATCACATTGTAGCAATATGTGCCAAAGTTCATTATGAACGAATTTTTTTCATGATTCTTTGGGTTCATCTTAATTTGGTTTTACCCGAAATAGACATCGAGAAAACTCATCACATCAATCATTTGATCAATATTTGGAAGTGGGAACGAGTCTTTGGGGCACGCCTTAATCAAATCCTTATAATCTACGCACATACAAAATTTATTGTTCTTTTTCGGAACTACTACTATGTTAGCTAGCTAGTCGGGATACTTTACCTTGCGGATTAAACCGATGTCGAGCAATCGAGTTACCTCTTCTTTAACAAATATATTTCTAACCTCGACAATTGGGCGCTTCTTTTACCTTACCGGTGGGATGCTAGGGTCTAGGTTTAGATTGTGCACGGTTACCTCTAGCGGGATACCTGTCATATTCGCGTGCGACGATGCAAAACAATCGATGTTAGTTTTAAGAAATTTCATAAATTCTAACCTGAGCTCGGTGTTTAGTCCAGTTCCCTAGTGGAACTTCCTCTCTAGAACTTTTCGAACAATGCCACTTGTTCAAGTTCTTCTGCTATGGATTTGGTCGCGTCTGTTTCTTCCTATACATGAAAATACCTTAGTACCTGGTGGGATTCTGACGACTCCTCCCCTTTGTCATCTTCATTTAGTTCGGGATCAGGCACTGATTTCTATAATTGCTATGCCGTGTGCTCATTCCCTTTACTAATGGAAACCGAGACCGCATTCATTTCCCTTACCGTTGGTTGATCTCCTCTTATTTGTCTGATTCCCACCGTAGTTGGGAATTTCAGAAGTTGGTGATATGTTGATGGTACAACCTTCATCTCGTGTAGCCATGGTCTGCCAAGAATTATATTGTAGCCCATGTAGCCATCTACTACCTCAAACAAGGTAGTAGTTATGACCGCTTCGACATTCGTGGGCAGCAAGATCTCCGCTTGGGTTCATACTGACTAAGTTGAACCCGGCGAGAAGTTTTGTTGTCAGAATGATACTTCTGGTTATCTTGGCTTGCTCCAGCTTTCTCCATCGAATGATATTGGCTGAACATCCTGGTCTACCAAAACACGTTTAGTTTTAAAATCTAGAACATTAAAAGAAATTGCTAGGGCGTTGTTGTGCAGAAGTAGAAGTCCATCGGCGTCTTCTTTTGTGAAGGTGATGTCGTCCTCGGTGACTTCCCGGAGTCTCTTGCTGTGAGTCACCAATACCTTTGTCTTTTTTGCAGTCAGAAAGATTACTCCGTTGATCTCGTTTCCCCCAAAAGTCATGTTGATGGTTCGTAGGGGAGGGTCTTCACCTATCTTCGAGGTCTCTGCATTGTCCCTGCTGTGGCAGTAATTGTTTTTAGCCCGGTTGCTTAAGAACTCTCTGAGATGGCCATTTTTCAACAATGTTGCCACCTCCTCGTGCAGATGTTGGTAGTCCCCAGTCCGGTGGCCGTTAGTCCCATGATACTCACACCATATATTAGGATCCCTTTAGCTAGGATCAGATATCATCGGCCTCAAAACTGTGCTTCCTTGATGTTCCTCATCGCCAATACCAGCTCTATTATGCAGATATTGAAATTGTACTCAGATAGTCTGGGATAAGTGGAATCCCAGGAACCTGATACCTCTTTATCTCTCAATAACCTAGTATTCCAACTACGGTCAGCTCTCCTATCGGGAGCGAACCTATCCGCCGATCGGAACCCTCTGTCGTGTCCTTCGGCCCTTTCGTAGGGCAAAAATTGGCCCTTAGAAGATCGCTGCTCTGCATCTGAATCATCATTCGACTTAACCCTATTCTTTGCTCTATCCTGACCCTTGGTTGATACCGGAAACCGAGTTGATCATCTTTTATTCTTATCTTTGATTCGTAACAGTTATGGACATCTGCCCATGTAGTCGCTTGGAACTCAATCAAGCTTTCTTTCAGGTTTCGAGAGGCATTGAAGCTCCTCAAGTTCAACCACTTAGTAAATGCCTTAGAAGCCCATTCAACTGGCATGGTCGGTAGTAGCATCGTTTCTTTCTGAAGCCTGGTCACAAACTCACGTAGCAACTCAGACTCTCCTTGCGAAATCCTGAATATGTCCGCCTTCCGAGCCTAAACCTTCCTGGCTCGGCATGGGACTTGATGAAAGAATCCACGAGCATCTCAAAGGAATCCATTGAGTGTTAGGGTAAGAGTGAGTACCATGTCAGGTCCCCCTTCGTGAGGGTTTCTCCAACCTTCTTTAGCAGGACAACCTCAATCTCGTGTGGTGCCAAGTCGTTTTCTTTCACCACCATTGTATAGGTGGTTATGTGCTTTTGAGGGTCTGAATTTCAATCATATTTTAGTACATCTGGCATTTTGAACCGCGTTAGAATTAACTCTGGTGTTGCGCTTGGTTTGAATGGCAACTGGTGTATTTCTTTTAGTTTGGGTCCTTCAGCACTGGCGGTGCGCCCGTAATGTAAATCGATTTTATCCTATAAAAAAATATGATAACTTTTTTCAAATAATATCATGTCAAGTTGTTGTTATACACCATGGAGAATTTTTGGGTGCATATACATTCTCCTATATATAAATGTGACATAAGGGAAAATGTATGTGGTCCTTTTGGTTCTCCCGTGCAATGGATGTTCTTAGTTTTACTGGAACATCTCTCATATCTAGGGGTGGAAAACAGGAAGGATGGGTCGAATATGGACGGGTTGAAAACGGATAATGCAAAAAATCGATAAATTATCCGACTCGATCCATATTTAATATGGGTAGAAAACGGATTAACCGATGGATAATATAGGTAACCATATTATTCATGGCTTTTTTAATATGATCACTTTTGAGAGAATTTCTAATCTTTCAAGCTCGAGGAACCCCCAAATTTGAGTCTTTATAAATGTAAAAATTAAACCATTAGTTATCTATTTTCTAAATGGATAATATGACTTTTATCCATATTTGACTCGTTATTAAAAGTTTATTATCCAACCCATTTTTAGTGGATAATATAGATGGATAATTGTCATTTTTAATCTATTTTGTCATTTCAATCTAAAAAGTAATACATATAATATGTATTTCTAGCTAATATGTCTTATATTTGAACAATATAAAATTAAGAGTAAGGGATTATGTCTTTCGCACTCTTTGCTAGTGGCATCATTCTACTTTCTAAGGTCAATGCAAACCCACGACAGAACTTTCATGGTTGGTATGTAACTATTTTATTGGCATTAGTTCTTTACAACTTAGTCCAAATTAAAGTGGGGAACTCCAATAACCATTACGTACAAAATATAATGTCAACTCGTCCTAATATGTAAACTCATTTCTAGAGTACTCCTTTCAATCCACAATAAGTGATCATTTTATCGTTGATACACTCATTAAGGAAATACAAACTCCTTATGAAAAAAGATGTATTCACTAAATTAACCTTAATTAATTATTACCTTAACACATTAGAATATGTAAGGGCAAATTTTGAAAAAATAAAATTAATTTCTTCTTAATTATGTAAATGGATACTTATTAAACGCCCCATAAAATTTTACCAAGGAATTTAAGGTTTTGTGGTGTCGTGACAGGCTAAAGCGTTCGGAGGTAGAAAATTTTCACTGCGAGACTTTTTTGGTTGAAGAATGCACTGAAGTGTTGATAGGAATTTTTGGCAGAAGAAGGCAATTATGCGGTTAGTTTTTGCAATCGCAGATCCATTATGCGGGCCACATACCTGTCACAGAGTTGCGCAGAAAATTTATTGAATTTTGAAGGTCGTTTCTGCTGTCCATTATGCGATCGCATATCCATTCTGCGGTCTACACTTCCATCGTAGATTTTTTGTGGATTTTGTTTGGTGATTCTGCGATCCATTCTGCGACCGCATAACTGATATACGGACTGCAAATCGGTCACAAACTAGGCCAGACCAACCTAGTTTTGAAGGACCATTTTGCGGGCCACATACCTGATCTGCGATGCACTCTGCGTCTGCAGAGTTGAGTTCGGAGGGTCCATTTCTGATTTTATAACCCGGCCCCAATTTGATTAAAAGTGAGAGAAGAGGGGAGTGTTATAGAGAGAGAGAGAAGAAAGCCCCAAATGCTTTGTTCATCAAGATTTTGCTCAAGCCTTGAAATTCAACAAGGAAAACTTGCTAGTTGTCTTCTAAAGAAGTAAGATTCTATACCCTAACCTTCAATTTCGAGTTGGGCAGAAAATGGGTAACTCTGAGAGGGATTCTTGGGTATGAAAGTTGTTATTTATGCATGCATGTAGCTATGAGGATAGTGGGGAGGTAATTGAGCTAATATGAGTAAACTCTTGGTATTGAATTGGTTGTGGGGTGAAGGAAATCTTGTAGAAGAACTTTGTAGTCAAATTTGCACACCTAGTATTTGATGAAATCCTTAAATAAGATGAACCTACAAATATCTTCCTAATTATGATTCAATTTTGTTATGTTTCTAAATAGATCGAAGTTGCTAGGATTTCCAGAATGTTGTAGCAATCTAAAGAAAGCTCAAGCAAGGTATGTTGGCTAAACTTCTCTCTTAGAATCGAATTCCATGATGTTTCCATAAGTTTCAAGTATGGCTGGCCCGGGTTTCTAATTTCTACATTACGAGTTGTTCCTAATAAATTCGATTATCCTGAGTAAGCAAAGTGTCGAAAGATGTATGTACTCAGAACGTGCTCTAATTACTCCTATCTCATCTCAATCTCCATCAGGAATGTGTTCAAGTATGGTTTATGTGTTAAAGCGTTATAACCTCAATTCATGTTTCAAATGAAAGTCCATTTTGCGTAACTTGGAAAGAATACTCAATGCGTCTAAAACTCCTATTGCTCATATATATACTTAAGGCCTTGATTTCGAATGCTTCATATTGTTAAAACTCTATAAAGATGCTTGAAAGTGAAAGAAGTGAGTTGGAGATATAAAGTGTGACTACACTATCATAATACTCTTTTGTATCTATTAGAGGCTCTGTAGACATAGTGTGAGTTTGTATGTTGGTGTTAGGAAAGTCAAAGTAGAAATGCTATATTTGTACCATATGTTCCTCTTCAAACTATGAAAGTGTATGTATTTTGAGACTTAAAAATGATGTAACTAATGATAATGATCCTCTTCATTGTATAATTAATGAAATAAATCTTCTCTTTCATCATGAGTGAGTTCGAGTAGAAGGTATTGTAAAGGCTTGCTCAACCGGGTTATCTCGGTTGAGCGCCGGTCGCGCTCCCCGAGGTCGGGGCATGACAAGCTTGGTATTAGAGCCTAAGGTTTTAAAGTGTACTAGGATATTTTGGAGTCGTATCTAGTAGAGTCCTTTTTATCGGTATGTTATCGACCACGTCTATAATTAGAAGGCTACTCGGGCATTTAGGAATATCACCTTTCTTTGGTATTCCAGATCATGCGATAGAGCTCGAGATAGGAATTTAATTTCCACATCATGTCTCATTTTACAAATGAGTAACCCACGAGTTCGAGGCAGCAAGGAGGGATTGAAAAAACTAGTTACTAGAGGAAGTGTCCTTGTTCCTATCAATGTCACCGTGCCACCGGATCATGTGATGAGGGCACCTAAGAAACAAAAGAGGATTATCGGCCACAATAAGCCAGATTTTTTTATTTGTAAGAAGCACTACTTAGGTTTATGTTGGATGACTCTTAAAATATGTTATGACTGTGGAAAGAGGGGTCACACGAAGAACAGATGCCCTGGGTTGGATACACCTAGACCGGTATGCCTGATATGCGGGCGGAAACATTTTGCATCGTGTTGTGTGTGCGCTAAGGAGTGTGTTAGGGGTGGTAGGCTTGGGAAATTCCAAAGGCGCACACAGCAAACTGGTACAGAGATTGTTACTCTTGATGTGAAGACCTGGAGGAAGGATAAGGGGGATGCTTATGATGTATGTAAAATAAAAAGTAAAATGGTCACTTATTATGGACCAGAGGGAATATAACTTAAGAGTAAGGATAGACATAAATGCGACTTATAAATTGCAACTAGAAGTGCATATATGCGACTTGTAAAACGCAATAATTATATGTGACTTATGAATCACAATTAGAATAAGCGACTTATGAAGCGGGTTACTATCAGTAACTTATATTAATTGGAAAGGGCCAAAAATAGCCTTGAACTATTTGAAATAGCTCATATTTATCCTTTGTTTATTTTTGGTACCAAAACTATTCTTGCTGTCTATGTTTTGGTCTACAAATGCCCTTAAAACGTTAGCCTTGCCACTGGAGCTGATATAGAAATCCAACTTAGTTAAATTTATTGATGTGGCCGCCCACCTAGGCAGCCCAACCATAGGAGAAATACCCTTTCTTATACTTTCTTCTTTCTAGTTGAACCCTAATTACAAATAAGAAATCAAAAAATTCAAATGCACCAAAATAGTTTTTCCATTATTCTTGTTTGAGTTTTTCTCCGAACTTTGAAACTCCAATTTCGAAGTGTGCCGAAGATTGTTTAAAGTCGTATCTGTGTGTTGAAGGATCGATCGAGTTCATTAATTGGGTTTTAGTGTTAACAGATCTGAGGCTGAAATTTTAATTGAAATGGTTAATTGTGGTTGGAACACTTATATAACCATTCTTTGTGTGTCGAAGTTCGAAAATGGCTGCTGATTTGAAACCTTCTTGGTGATTTTTTTTAGCTGAGTTATTGAAGTGAAGAAATATTGTTCTAAATTTGAAGAGATTTAATTTTATGTTACTGCAATTGCTTGGATATTGCGATTGAAGCTGAAAATTGAACTTTAACAAATGATTTCTTGTTTTGAAGATCTGAGCTAAAATACCCCAAGAAAAAATTCACGGAAGAGTTCTTAAAAGCTTGAAAATCTGAAAAGGGGTTTTGTAAATTTATGATTGGTTTGACCTAAATTTTAGTAGTGATTGTTGGGATTGATATTGTGAAGCTATGACAGATAAGTATCTAAAAATTCAGATCAAACCAATCATAAATTCACAAAAAGAATAATGAAGTTTTTTTAATCAAATGATAAACTCCAATCAAAAACTATTTTTGTATTTTTTAATTTTCTGATTTCTTTTTAGAGATTAGGATTCAACAAGAAAGAACAAAGCATAAAATTTTTGTCATGTTGGATTGCTTAGGTGGATGACCATGTAAGTAAACTTAACCCAGTTGGATTGCCATGTCAGCTCCAGTGGCAAAGCTAAAGTTTTAAGGGCATGTATGGTCTAAAACATAGACGACAAGGATAGTTTTGGTACCAAAAATAAACGGAGGATAAATATGAGATATTTCAAATAGTTCAAGGACAATTTTGGCCCTTTTTCCGTTTGTTTTAGATATGTGACTTATAAATAGTAGGGAAAAAGGCTAGATTTGTCCCTCTACTTTCGTATATAGTTTACATTTATCCTCCGTTTTACTTTTCGTCCAAATCTGTCCCTACCGTTAACAAAGTAAATAAAAATACCCTCAACCCTAACGGTTGTCCACCGTGGCAACCCAGTGCCTCAAAATTATACACGTGTCATGTTCTTATTGGACATGTTTTAAAGCTTCTTTTGTTAATAATTTCTCTTATTTTGAAATACATTTTATTAGCGGGTCTCACTTCCCATTTATTTTTCTTTCCCTTTCTTTTTTGTCTCAGCTCCTCAGACAAACCCAACACACGCCAACACCAGGCGGTGTTGGTGGTGGGTCTGCTTTATCTTCCCACTTCCCACAAATATTTTACTTTCTTAGATCAAAATTATCATTCATGAAGGTTGCTAGCTTAGTGTAATCCTGCTCAAGCAGAGCCTTTTGTCCTTCCAAAGATATGTTTGCAACCTCTTCCATGGCAATATATATGGTTCACTCAACCGTCCACAAACTGATGAGCAATAAAAATATCAAAAAGATTTAATGCATTATAAAAGGGTGAATTCAAAGAAATATTCAAGTTGAAAATTGGCAGCTTATAAATAGTGACTTAAATACAAAGAAATTTACAACTGTTGAGAGCAGCAGGCACTGGTGGTAGCAAGAATTGGAAACTTAAAGCATGTTTACTGTATTGGCTCTTGAAGCCTCTAAAAATCTCATTAATTCTACTTACTTCATGAAAGAAAAAGAAGAAAGTAAGGGATTCATACATGAAAAAGAAGAGATAATCTTCCAAAATTAAAATCATGTGATTTCCAGAAAAATAATTTTCATTCACCTTGCTGATGTGTTGATTAAAGGACTTTGTGAAGAGAGACAAAAAGAAAGAGAAGGGGGAAAATGAATGGGAAGAGGGATCCACCAATAAAAATAAGTTTCAAAATAAGAGAAATTATTAAGTAAAAAAGCTTTAAAATGTGTCCAATATGAAAATGACACGTGTATAACTTTGA
This sequence comes from Nicotiana glauca, assembly GCA_026770625.1. NCBI lineage: Eukaryota > Viridiplantae > Streptophyta > Magnoliopsida > Solanales > Solanaceae > Nicotiana > Nicotiana glauca. Next base: position 17,352 of record MU719502.1, read on the forward strand.
GTGGATGGGTTGCCACAGTGGACAACCGTTAAGGTTGAGGGTATTTTTATTTACTTTACTAACGGCAGGGACGAGAATGACCGAAAAGTATACCAGGTGGCACAAGTAACCGATAAACAATAGTAAAGGGATAATTTTAACCCTTTGCCCTAAATAGTATTCACTATATGCTATTTATGTTTGCTTAGTTTTACCGACTCTAATTTGTATATTCGACAAGTGAGGCATGCTTAATTGGTAAAAATAACTCTATTCTAAGGGTGTTAAACAGGCCGAGTTGACCCGGTTCCGGCCCCGCCCGGCCCAAACCGATTAAAACCGGAATCGGACCGGCCCGAGTAAAGAGGGCTGGGCTAGGCTGGGTAGGGGGTTGGTCCGTTTATGTTTTTGAAAACGGGTAACCGGCCCGGTTGAACCCGGAAGAGTGAACAATAACTCTTACCAGGTTAACCGGTCCCCGGCCCGGTTCAAACGGCTAGAATTTTTTTTTTGTTTTTTTTTAATTTTCAAAATTTATGGGCCCCACTGACCGTTGGCAATGGTTAGACCTTGAATTGGTCCGTTGGCCAACGGAAATATTGCATAAATAGCCTTTTTTTAAAAAAATTTTAACCCTTTTTCAATTTACAAAACTAACCTTCTCTAAAATTATAAATACCCCCCTGTTCTTCAGTTCTTCACTCAATACTCATTTCTCTCATTCTCACATTCTCCAATTTGCAAGACTTCAAGTCTCAATCTCAAATTCTCAATTCTCAAATCTTAAGTTAAATCATGCCTCGTACTTCTAGAGTGCGCTCATATGTTTGGCAACACTTTGAGGTGGTAGAAGAAAATGAAGAAGGTCAGAAATTAAAGTGCAAGAATTGTGGTCAAGTCTTAAAATTTCGTTCAGAGTGTGGCACATGCAGTTTAAGGAGGCATATAAAGTATTATCTTGAGCGTCCTCCGAAAATTCGTATTTAAGATTTTTCGACAATTTGTGTTATTTTAAAATTATTAGACGTATTTATGCTTAATGTTTTAGTTTGTTAGATTAATTTCAGCTTTTGAAGTATTATTAATTTATGATGCATGAAAATTTAGTTTTACTATTTTTTTGTTAATTTACTTTTTAAATGCAAAATTTAATTTTAAATTTTGAAATAAATGTAGTACTTGCAATTTATAAGTGCAATTTTTCCCATCTTTCTTGTATTCTTTAAATTAATACAAATTATTAATATAACTTACAATAGTTATACAAAATACAAAAAAATATATTAAAATATACTAAACCCGGCCCGTCCCGGCCCTCTCAACCCATAACCCTTACAGTTCAATTTCGGATGAACCCGAACCCGTTAAATTCGTTAAGAACCAACTCGGAACCGGCCCGGACCGTAACCCGTACGGGTCCAAAAAATACAGGCCCGACCCGACCCGACCCGACCCACCCGTTTAACACCTTTCTATCCATGATCGTTAGATACTAGGTTGGAATAACGTCGGAGGAAAAGTATGAAAACACAGCCTAAATTGGGAGGGGTTTTATTGAAAAAAAAAATTGTATATTCCTACTACGTGCAAGGTGCGTTGTCTTGCTCCTTCATAGTCTTTATTTTTCATATTATTTCTTTTTCTTTTTCTTTCAACGTTAACGTTACACCTCTCTCTCTCTCTAATTTTTGTAGCTATTTCCCCCTCCTCCCTCTCTCTCTCTATTCACTATTCCACCATCAGATCTGGTACTGGGAGGAGGGGTCTCTTCAGGTTCACATTTCTATTCATTTAATCCCATCTCTTTTTCATACCTTTTTTCCTATAGATCTTCTTATTTTCATTGATTCATTCATATGTGTAATTTTTTGGTTATCTGTCATTTGTATTTCCAATTTTTGAACTTTTTTGTACCTTTGGTGATTTGAGTTGGAAAACTGAATCCAATAATGGTAATTAATAGTGCTTCATTTGTTATTGGATTGATCAGCAATTTTTTAAAATGATGAAATAACGAATTTTGAATGAAGCAGGAAATATAGAATATGAATCGTGGCTGGATTATATGGCATTTTTATTGAATTTTGGGTTTAATGCTTATTGATTAACCTTTTTCTGGTGTTTGTTTATTTATTGTTTGCATTTACTGAATCTACTTGTGAAAATGGCTGCAGTTTTGCTATGTCTTTGATAAAAAATCAAATGCAACAAAATGCCACTGCATATGATTTCGTACTTGGATTGGTTGGCAAAAGAAATGAAAAAAGGCAATGAAACAAGGATAGGGTGCAACAATTTCACTGATGATTTGTGCTATGACGTGTTATATGTAATGTGCATGTTGATTGCTGGTCTTGAAGATGTCTTTATTTGGTTGTCTTCTTCGTCGAATCTATGCCTCTGTTTCACTTGTAAAGAATGGATTTTTGGAACTTGTGGGTTGAGGAAATGACTTCTAACCAGAAACTAGTTGCAAATGAATGTCATAATTCTTTTTTCTTTTCCCAGTGAAAGATGATATTCCTTTTTGAACACCTGAACGTCTGCTTAGTTGGACGACAGAGATGGTGCAGCGATATAAATGACTTTCTTCTGTCTCTGCAGAATCACTTCAAGGGTGCTCGTTTTTTATAGAGTACCTGGCCTGCTAAGTACACTCCAAAATGAAGAAGGCCTTTGGTCAAACTGTGAGAGACATGTAAGTTTAATTAGTTCTAAAACTCTTGTATAAATTCTGTAGTAATTAGCAGAATACTGTTTCTGCTTGGTCCTCCGCCTTTTGGCACTTCTCATTTCTCTATGTCAGAATTGAAGTACAGAAAAAACAAATAGTATTCAATTAGGTTTTAAAATTTTCTGTCTTTCATATGTTGCTTGCTTGTGTTAGATCTTTGGCTTGATATGAAATTAGTTACTTTTCGCTCTTATTGCAGCAAGCGAGGGGTGAACAAAAAAGTTCTTAAGGTCCCCTCAATAGAACAAAAAGTAAGTGATATTCCTTGACCCTTTTGTTAGATTGATATCTGTTATTTATGTACAACTACAAAAGTAGATCTACTTCAGGGAATACAAAGAAGGGACTGCAAGTTTGTCTTGCCCATCACCAACTAAATATTGCAGACCTTTCGTTTGGGACTTGGGGTTGAGGTTTATCTCTTGAAGGCTGGAGTGCGAAACTAAAATATGGAGCGTGTTCATTGAAAAATGTTTAATATAAGAAACGACTGTCACGGATAAACTTTTGAAAATGTAAAAGACTTATGATGAATAGTGATATGTGACTATGAAATTATTGTACAGATGTTTTGAAGGGTTAAGAAAAAATGCATTCTTCTTTAATAGCCAATAATGAATTATGTTTTAACCTCAAGCCTAATGAAAACATCCAAAGGTGTTGCTAACCAGGCCTATTGCCTTGATGGAAGCATCATGCCTGGATACAAGAAGTGATAGTTTCAAAGCTAATCTTTTTTTGTGGTAAGTAGTTCAAACTAATTAAAAAAAGGCATGCTTCTTTGAGTTAGGTCATTATCTATATGTTGGTTCCATTTGCGAGGTGGTTTTCTTTTACTTTTGTGAGTTTGAATCTTATGAATAGCTTTTGCAGTAGTGCAACCATCACTGATTTCTCTTATCTTGCCATAGATCGTTTGTAAAGAAGGGAATAAGGAGAAGATGTGGCCTGGAAGGGGAGTATCAAATCTGTTTAAGTTCAGAAACAGCTAGGTTCTGTCCATAATTTCAGTCTTTTGCACTAATAGATCCATCCATATGTAGAACATTGATGCCCTTGTTAATGACTGATTTAGAGATCAGGATTAGATCCTAACAGAGACAAAAATTCACTTGGTGATTTCTTTCCATCTGCCTAAGCCTTGGTGGGTTAACTGATATTTATGTTGTGGGGAGGTAGCAGGTATCGGTGGAATAGTCTATGCAAGCTGGCCGGTGCACCACCTTTGTCAGAGAAAGAGAAAAAGAATGACCGATGACTGTCGAACTATATTTTGCATTTCTCGCCTTTTATTTTTGGTGTTATGTATTTTTTGCTGCATATGCCACAACAAACCTAATTGCCTTTTCATTTGCTTGGCGCTGAATGATAGCCCACACTTTGGGTCGGAGAATTGGATAGACCAAAATCTAACATACCTGTTATCTATGCCAAGCATATCTTTTTCGACTCTGGTTTATATTGTCTAATCTTAAATGAGCGGAGCTGCACAGGAAGCGTGGAAAATATGTTGATCTTCATATTACTTTCTACATGATTTTCTCATCTGTTTGCTTTTTGGCATCTTAAGGTGCTTGATGCGACTAGCAATGAGCCCTGGGGTCCTCATGGATCACTTCTTGCAGATATAGCTCAGGCTTCAAGAAACTAGTAAGCTTGTTTGTGCCAGCATCTGTATTTAATTGTGCTATTATTTTTTGCTTTTCTCCTATTTAAGAGTTCATTGCAAAATTTTCAGTCATGAGTACCAAATGATTATGGCTGTAATTTGGAAGCGTATCAGTGATACTGGAAAGAATTGGCGGCATGTGTACAAGGTTCGTGATGCTTGACTTTGTTTTCCTCCTCCCACCCAAGGTTGCATTTAGAATGTCTCTGGAAAATTATACCCTCTGAATGTGGCATTTTTTGTGTTACCAAATCCTTCTGTATCATACATGCTTTGCTTGCTTTGTTATATGTAGTCTAATCTAATGTCCAATGGTTAATTTCAGGCTTTAACTATTTTGGATTATTTAGTAGCCAGTGGGTCTGAGCGCGTCATAGATGAAATAAAGGAACATGTATACCAGATATCTGTAAGTTTCTTCATTGTTTTTTATTTATGAATGTGGTGACATGTTTTGCAAATTTTAGTATCTGGAAAATCTGTTAATTGTTGTTTTCTCCGGTCATTATCACAGACATTATCTGATTTTCAATACATTGACTCTAGTGGAAGAGATCAAGGAAGCAATGTGAGAAAGAAATCTCAGAGTCTTGTCGTTCTTGTAAATGATAAGGACAGGATCCAAGAAGTCCGCCAAAAGGCAGCTACCAATAGGGACAAGTAAGTCTACTTTAATCTGGTTATTTGTCTACAAATTAATACTGCACTACGTTCATATTTGTCCCTTGTACACAGGTGATACATAAATATCCCTAACTAATACTTATTCCAGAATAGACCCTTGTGATCCGGCCCTTCCTCGGACCCCGCGCATAGCGGGAGCTTAGTGCACCGGGCTGCCCTTTATTACTTAGAAATTTGGCAAATATTTTGCCAAACTTTTGTTCTTTTCCATTGGTAGTCCTTACAATGGCGAGGTGTCTTGAATTTTCTCATCTTCTTGGTAGATTCCGCAACACATCAGTGGGTGATATGCATCAACCTGGTTCGTATTCAAGTTCAGGAGGGTATGGTGACAGATATGAAGAGGATCGTTACGGAGGCAGAGATGAAGAGAGAAATGGTTATGGAAGAGATGAGGAAAAATATGGCAGGTATGGTGACTCATACAGCCGTGATGGGGATTGCTATGGTAGAGGTTATGATGAACGCAGCCGAGATGGAAACAGGGATGATGATCATCGTGGAAGAAGTCAAAGTGTAGACGATTATAGTTATGACTCAAGAAGTAGGAGCTCTGACAGAGACAGAAATCGTGCTTATGATGATGATGGTCAATATTCTTCTAGGTTTGTCTTTGCACCTTTCTGTATATCTAAGAAGGCATTATTTTTCGTGACCTAGTGTAAGTTTCAAGTTCTGATAGAAAACTGAATAAGATCTCTTCTCGCACCCTTTTTGATTCCTGCCATTATTCTGAAATTTGATTTGCAAGTTCCATCTATTCATTAATATTCTGGCCTTCTTCACTAGTAATGCATTACTTTAATCTTCATGGTTGACTATTACCTTTTACCAACAGAGGAAGTGGTGCAAGGGCTGAGGATCGTTCTCAAGATGGAAGGTGATACTATCAACTCTTTTTAGTTTTTATTTTTTCTATTTCTTTTTTTTATTGATAAAGTAAGATGATTCATTTATTGGCATCAAGAAGATGCAGAGATTACAAAGGCGAACATGCGAGCTCCAACAACAACAACAAACCCAGTAGTTTCCCACAAGTGGGGTCTAGGGAGGGTAAGATGTACGCAGCCTTACCCCTATCCCTGGAAGGGCAGAGAGAAGTTGTTTCCGATAGAGAACATGCTAGCTCCAATACAGGATATTATAATAAGTCTGGGAGCTAGCCAAAGAAAAGATCCAAATCTAGTGAGATCACTATTAGATCGACTCTTTTTAGTTTTTCTTAAGTTCTGTTACTAGATTGGTTTAGGTGACCCGAAAGAGGAACCACAACACATTGTACTCTCTTGGATGACTTAAACCTTATATGTATAATGTGAATATGTAGCATCATATGATACATAAATAAACATATACAACATTAGATCAATTAGAGAATGGTTCTATTTATGACAATATTAAACATGTTCAATTTCAGTGTTACTGATATGCGGCTAGAAAGAAGGTTTTCTGAACAAAACCTTGATGCACCTCCCAGTTATGAGGAAGCTATTGGTGCATCACGAAGCCCCACACATAGTGAAAGGTAATAGTTGCGTGAAAAGATTCTTAACTCAACTCCTCTTCTTGCAAATTTTGTATTGATCTTTATTTTTCTTTGTAAAAGGAATGGGGAAACACCTTCAGCATCTGCTCCTAAATCTTCTTCTCCTCATTCAATTGGGAGTCCAAACCAAGCAACCACCCATACTCCTGCTCCAACTGCTGCTTCATTGCCCGCTCCAGCACCAGCTGCTGCTTCACCAGAGAAGAAGGATATTGAGAGTTTTGATGAATTTGATCCCCGGGCTTATTTTTCAGGTAGTGACATACTTTAAAGATCAGCAGGCAAATTAATACTTAATGCTCAAGTATACCAGTGTAGTCAAACACTTTGGAAAGGTGTTTTCTGGTAAAGAAGACATATTGGTTTCCTTTTGTCTTCTCTAGCTGGGACCTTCTTAGAGTAATCCTTAGTTGTGTGGGTTATCCTCTGTCAATTAAAGGTGCTACTCAATCGCGTTACATGCTTTAGGTCATTTTACTTGATTGGGGTTGATGAAGACCTCTATTCTTTGAAGTTTTATGACTTTTTAGAAACTGTTCAACATGAAAATATATTTTGCCATTTTGGAAACTGCAAGTTCATATTTTACTCTATGGAATACACCTAAAATAAACAGAAAATGTTAAGCTAAATAAATGTGCTGATACAGATATACTCCTTTGGTAGGTTTTAAGAACAAAAACCTTCTCTTTTTGTCTTCAAAAGCAATGATCTATTCTCAAGAGGAGAATTTTGCAATTTAAAATGACCAGTTCACCAGAAAGATAACTTCTATAATTTACTTCTTTTAAGACCCACTTCTCACTCAGACAACACTCTCTTTTCTTATAATAAGACTAAAAGGCAACTTGTGCGCCCCACGTTATCCCCCTTTATTCATATCTTATCTTAAAAAAGGTATGCAGTCACATGTAGACTTCATTGTTTGGCATAGGGATTATAAAATAAGGGGCAATTCAGAGATTTAACTATATAAATTGAAGTTACTATATGGATTTTGATTTCTTCATATGTTGATTAGTGACATTTATTTGATTGATAGGTTATTTTGCATGTCACGTTGGAAAATCTGATATTTTTACTCCATATACTTTGTAAATGCAGTATAAATTACCTGACTCCATCTGCCCTATACTTTTACTTGGCATGTGTTACTTAACTGTTCTGAGCTAATATTTATTACTGCTGTTTGAGCAGTAGCCGGAGCTCAATCAAATGGTGCCATGCCGACTACTTCCGGTGGCACTGAAGTGGATTTACTTGGCTCCTTATCTGAGCCATTTTCCTCCAATTCATTAGCCCTTGTATCAGCAACTACAACCACCTCTGACGTTAATCCTTTTGGACCTACTAGTTCTGAACCTATGTTTGGCGGAGCATCACCTGCAGCTTCTGTCCCTAACCAGGTTGGCTTTAATTCATAGACAGGTTTACTTTCTACTTCATTTTATGCCCTCTTCATCCTAACAGTCATGTACTAATTCACCTTTTGGTTAAGTTATGAAGAAGGGAGGGAGCTGATTAATTGGCCTTCCTTTAGTGGAGCCTCTATATTTCTTCCTTTTCATCCCTTTTCTTGAGGGCTGAAAAAAGTTAGGGGAGGTTGTAGAGACGCTGATCTGCCTTGATCTAATGAGGGAAATGACTCTTACCCTCGCGTTTTTACTTTCCCTTGTTCTAGACTTCTCTCTTTCCACCCAGGCAATATTTTGAAAATGTTGAAAGCACAAGGTGAGGGGAGGCAATATCTCAAGCTGTGAGTGCGCATCTTGATGTAATCCTTTCCACCCGGGCAATATTTTGAAAAGGTCGAAAACCTTTTTTCTAAGAGTCATCTTGAAGTAATCTCTTATGCTTGCTGTTTTAATCAAGATGATCTCATTGACTTTCAGAACCATTTTGTAGTTTAAGCTCTTTGAATTTCAGAATAGAAGAAATTAAGTCTACCTTTATTATTTGATTGTCATATGGTTTATCTTCTAAATCCGCAGGGTGGACAATGTATATTACATTCCCTCCAACGCACTTAATGTTATTTCTGTGATACCATTTGCCTGGATATTTATTGACAAATTTTAACACATTTTGGCTTTATCTGTGTGTGTGGTTGGAAGGAGGTTAGATAAGCCAAAAACACAGCAGACATGAAGAGGACTATGTAAATGGAAATTGACGATCTTAATCATCTGTTGTATGCCTATATCATATTACACACCAGTATTTTAATCATCGTCTGTTGTCATTTACTTAACGACTGAAGTTTGCGCTTTCCTGTAGATGTTTGAGGATCCTTTTGGTGATGGTCCGTTCAAAGCTGTACCGACCTCAGAGACAGTGCAAATTCAGCCGCAGAACATTGCTCCTCCATCTTTCCTTCCTGACTCAAATCAAAGTGCTGAGGTTTTTCTGCCAGTCCCTCAGAGTGCTGAGGTCCCGAGTACAACATATGCAGCACCCAATTATGCTCAGCTGGAGCTGTCCGCATCCAACCATGATATTGATATATTGGCTGATATTCTCCCGCCTTCTGCTCCTTCACCTTCTGTGCATCCCTCGAATGACCATGCAATCCCAAGTGGCCAACTTGCGGCACAGACAGGTTTTCCATCTGACAGTTGGCTAGCTGCACAGCCAACAGGTCATGCTGCTTCACTAACAGGTTTTGCAGCTCAACCTGGTTTACAGTCACCGCAAACAAGTTTTCCCATCCATGGGCAACCTGTATCTCAGATTGGGTTCTCTGGTCAAACGAGCAATTCTCCATCTTTTGGTGGTTATTCGGTTCCACCTGGCCAAACACCACAGACAAGTTTTGGGCCGCAAAATGGCCCTGCATCTCTTAATGGCTTCCCATCTGCATCAGGTTCATTTCCCCACCCTGGAATTCAGGTCACTGCTGGTCACTCTATGCAGACTACTGCTAACTTTGGAGGCTACAGCAGAGGATTGGGATCTACAGGTTCAGTTAGTATGCAAATGGGTCAAACTCCCACTGGATCATCTTTCCTTGCGCAGCCAGCTACAGCATCCGATAAACCTTCACAAATGAATTTTCAATATTCACAAAATCAAACAAGTAATTTCTCAGTAACCTCACAGTCTACTCCAGTTTCAACAGCTCTCATCAGCAGCAACCAGCCAGCCAAAGACAAATTTGAGACAAAATCTACCGTTTGGGCAGATACGCTGAGCCGTGGATTGGTCAATTTGAACATTTCTGGACGTAGGTTCTCGTGCTTTTGCCTATCTGAAATCTGAATATCTTTTCTTTTTCTTCATAGTTATAAAGTTGCATTTTTGTGTATGTAGCTAAGACAAATCCTTTAGCTGATATTGGAGTGGATTTTGATGCTATAAACCGCAAGGAGAAGAGGATGGAGAAACCTAGTACAGCCCCTGTGACATCAACTGTTACCATGGGCAAAGCAATGGGTTCGGGTTCTGGTATTGGTCGTGCTGGCGCAGGTGCTCTAAGGCCTTCATCAAATCCAATGGTAGGGTCTGGCATGGGCATGGGAATGGGTATGGGTATGGGTGCTGGTGCTCCTGGAGCGAGTACGGGCATGGGAGTATATGGAGTAAACCAGCCTATGGGAATGGGCATGGGAATGGGGATGAATAGACCAATGAACATGGGAATGGGCATGAACTTGGGGCAAGGAGTCCACATGCAACAGCCAACTGGATTTCCTCCTGGATCTACCATGCCAGGAGGAGGCTACAATCCCATTATGGGCAACGGTAACTATGGCCAACGATCATTCGGTGGTGGATACCAATGAGCTTAAGCCTGCCAATTCGGAAGTAAAGAATATCTCCTAGTGAATAGCCTGTTGAGCTCACCATCTGTTGTAGAGTCAATACTTTTGGGTTTTACATGTAGTTTTTGCGGATAAGAGGTTAGAGTTGTATCTTAATTCATTCTTTCAGCATTGTTCTATAGTTGCATTACCAATGTCCCCTATTTTGGGTCAGAGAGCATTTGCATAGATGACTCACTCATTGTTAAGTTGTTGTGTACAATTGAGGATCACCTATCTCAGGTGTCCTCTTTTTTGCAATTTGATCCATATATACATGTAGATTTTTTGGAGTCATTGATTATGGAACACCAGATTTTTGAAAAATAATATGATCATTCATTTTATGTATTGATTCACTGGTATACATCAGTCTTTTCGAATTCTTGTCATTTTTTGTTTTTATTTCTTGAAAATTTCCTGCAATTCATGAAATGGTGTAAAGAAATAGGTAACATACGATGAAGAAGTTGTGGTTATGTTTGTGAAAATGCCAAGGGGCAAACAAGAAAGGCATATCGAGGATGAAGAAAAGAATCCCCCAATTTGGGAAAAGGAATGACAGCTTATTTATTAACTACGCTTTTCCACTTCTTCTGCCGTTCTGCGTATTTAATTTGGGAATCGCTATTTCAGCATCTCAACATGTTTTTATTTTTAACCACTTATGTATGGACACGAAAATCAATCGAAAATTGAGGTAAATCAGATTTATATAATTTGAGTAACTACTCCAATCTCCTATTAACTACTCTTATTACTCCCTCTTATCTACAATAAGTATCCAATTTGCTTTTTTATCTTGGTCTAAAATAAGTGTCCATTTATATAGTCAAGACAAAATTCGATTTATTTTTTACCCTTATGTATGTTGTCACGCCCCAAACTCGAGGGACATGACCGGCGCTCGACCGGGTATCCCCAGTCAAGCGGACCTGGGTGCCTTTCCTAACCCATGAGCCACCCCTTGTTTTCCTTATTCGGTATTCTAAGAACTAGCCATATAATTAATTTTTAGATCACCCTTTTTCAAAACATACATACATAATAATTAGTGAAATTACCAATTCGTTGTCCAACAAAAGAAACATGAATATACATAGCTTCTAACCCACATCCAC
>MU719502.1:45286-122520 GCA_026770625.1 Nicotiana glauca
GTCGTTTGGGTTTGGCAGAAGGATGTCAAAAGAGAGAAAAGGGAGTACTGCGTTGAAATTCTCTCAAAGAGAGAGAAAAGGGTACTAGTAGGCCTGTTGAAATTCTCTCAAAGAGAGAGAAAAGGGTACTAGGCGTTGAAATTACCAAATGAGACCCAATCAAAAAAATTATTTTGATTGTTGAACCTGAGATTCGAACTTGGGTCTTGAAGAAGACCAACTACTCCACAAACCAACTCTTCTATCCAGTCTTTGTGATTGAGGGTGCCGCATAATATATTTATAGCGGTCCTTCCTGTATTAACTTATATATATAGAATATATATACAATATTTTTACCGAGGCCAACGGGTGCCCGTGCCCCCCACCCCCAAGCGTAGGTCCGCCCCTGCTTCCAGCTAATGTCATCCGATATATCTCTTGATCTGCAGTTTTCTTTCTTGCATGTTCCATTGCCCATGTGACTTCATGCTGCCAATTACTAGCATTCCTAGTGATGCCTTGCCATTTCAACAGTTTGGACCATACTTGCTTTGCATATCCACACTCGATCAATGTCTTCATTTTCCTTCCGGCATAAGACACAGTCTATGTCGTCTGAATTAGTGCAGCAAGCAATCCATTCTTTTGTTTGGAGTCTCCTATGTAATGCCAGGAACAAAATAAATAGCCACTTAGGTAATCCAACATTGTTACATATCAATCTTCTCCATGGTATTTTCTGGCCCCATACACCTTCTTGGTTGAATAGTTGTTCATAGCTGCTACTTCATCTTCAGTTAACCCTATTTGATCAAACACTGCTCTTGTTTTGAGAATTTTCTGCACTATCTATGAAGCTTGAGTAGCTTTTGTTTCCCACACTGTGCCTCTTTTTATATAGTAAGAGTGAATCCATTTGACTCATAAGTTGTCCTTTCTCCTGCAAACATTCCACAACAATTTCCCTATAGCAACTAAGTTCCACGAGGATATGAGGCCCCTTACAGCCCTAGGAAGGCAAAGTCTATCCCATGCTATAAGTGCCTTCCTTGATATCTCACTTCTACCAGTCCATAGGAAGCTCCTACATGTAGCCTCCACCAGTTGGGTCATCTTTTTTGGTAGAACAAACACCTGCGACCAAAATACTTGTATAGCAAAAAGCACTAACTTTACAAGTTGTAGTTTGCCTGCATATGATAAGTATCTTGTAGTCCATGACTTCATTCTGGCCAACATCTTGTCAATAAGAGGCTTGCACTGAATGATTGATAGCCTTTTAGTACTCAGAGGAATCCCTAGGTATCTAAATGGCATCTCTCCTTTTGTGCATTGTAGTGCATGCAATAGCCTGCTGAATCTTTGGCTTCGCCCCTCCAAAATATATTGAACTTTTGTCTACATTAGCAGCCAATCCAAATACCTGCGAGAAGTGTTGGAAATATTGGAATAGCAAGTTAACAAATTCTAGTTGTCCCTTGCAGAATAGTAGTAGGTCGTCAGCAAATCCCAATTGAATAATCTGCAGCTTCTTTCATCTTGGATGGAATTTGAACATAGGTACAGCATTGAGACCCTTAAAACTTCGACTGAAATACTCCATATCAAGCACAATCCTTTTTTGGCTTGAAATGGTGCCACAGGATCTCCATTAATAATAATTGAGTAGGAAATAGTCTGTATACAACACATAATCCATTTGATAAATCTTGTTGGGAACTGCACGCAGTTAAGTATTTGCTTAATATATGGTCATTCCACTGAGTCGTAGGCTTTTCTCATATCAATTTTCAGCATACACCTAGGTGTGATGCTTTTCCTACCATAACCCTTCACAAGTTCATGACTCAGTATAATGTTATCAGTGATTGCCTGGAACAAAAGCAGATTGGCTTTTGTCCACTAGACTATCCATAACACCTTGTATTCTTCTAGTGAGGATTTTGGATATAAGTTTATACACCATAGTGCAGCAGGAGATAGGCCTAAATTCAGACACTTTTGATGGGTTCTTGACCTTTGGGATCTATGTAATTGTTGTGCAATTAATAGCTTTGTACATTTCCATATTAGTAAAAAATTGAATCGCTACATCTGTCACCTCCTCTCCGATCACAGACCAGGCTCTTTTAAAGAAAAGAGCATTGAACCTATCACATCCTGGAGTTTTTTTATCATCTATAGTCATAAAACCTTGGTACACTTCATCTTTTGTGACCTGGGCTACCAAATGTAATTGTTGCTATCTTGTTAAACCATTACCACGTTTCATGATGTTAGGATCCATTGCCAATAGTTGAGCAGCAACACTACCAAGCAATTTTTTGTAGAAACTGGTCACCTCCTTTTCTATATCATCTGGTTGTTGTAAAATTTCTCCTGTGTCATTGACAAGGCTTTTGATTCTGTTTTGAGCTTGCCTATTCTTTAAATTGGAAAAGTAGTAGGCAGTGTTGGCATCTCCTAGTTCTAACCATTTTGTTCCTGACTTCTGCTCTGTTATACTCTCCTCCACGAGACTCCATTTCTCCGGCTCTGTTTGCAATTCTTTTTCAACAGTAAACAACTCACTAGGGTGATTGTGGTTCCCCATTTATGATTGTGTTTCATTCAGCCTTCGTAGATAGTGATTGATCTTTTCCTCCACTATGCTAAATTCCCTTTGATTTAATTGTTTCAAAGTTGTCTTCATCACCTTAAGTTTCCTCCCGATAACCTCCATGTGTTTAGTACCTGTATGGCTCCCCATGCATTTGTCACCACGCTTAGAAAGTCTTTGTGGTCCGCTAAGCAATTCAGAAACCTGAAAGGTCTTGGATTCCTCTTCACAGCTTCTAAAAATTGTATGCTCAGGGGTGTATGATCAGAACAACTAGGATTCAATATCACTACTTCTGTCGGAGCTACTGATAAAAGCCATTCAGCATTGGCTAAAGCCCTGTCTATCCTGCTATAAATCTGTCCATTTGTCCATGTATAGCTTCTTCCCACTACACGTAGTTCAGCCATGCTAGTTGATGTTATAAAATCATTAAAATCTCTCACCTCATTTTCCTGGACTGGGTTCCCAAACTGCCTGTCATCCTCTGTTATTGCATTAAAATCACCAATAGCTAACCATGGACCTTGCATAGAGTTATTTACACTTCTCGGTTCTTCCCATAGTGGCTTTCTAGTTTCAATTGTATGTAGTCCATAAATTGCAGACAAAGTGAACTTTACTTGCATCTGAGGGATCCAAGCTATGCCATGAATGGCTTGAGCACTCATAGCAACTACATCAAACTCCACTCTATTTGAATCCCATAATATCCAGATTCTACCCTTGTTACTATAGGAGTAGTTTGCACATCACCTCCAATTAATTGCTATCTTTTTTATTACCCTATTGGCATTCTCTTGCGTGACTCTGTTTTCCAGTATTGCTATCAACCCAATATCATTATTTTGTATAAACTTCTTTACTTCTTTTTGCTTATATACTTTATTTACGCCCTTAACATTCCATGATATGATCAACATTTAGTTGATTGTTTGAGTTGTGGATCCCCAGTAGCCCCTTGATAACTACATTGCCCCTTCTCTCCATTAGTGTTGTCCAGTGTCTTTCCAGCTATTGGAATAGTTAATGCACTGAACCCATTCACTACATTAATCCCTGTTATTTCCCTTGTCTTGTATTGAGCACCTTTTGCTGCCGATTTCCCTTTAGTTGTCTCCCAGGATGTCATTTTGTCCCCCTCCTGATTATTAGCATTTGGGCTTATTTGTTGTAATTCTTGCTGTGTTTGCACATGTATCATGTTGTGAGGCTGTTGTTCTGTACCTGCTTCAACCTTCTCTTGCTCTGCTCTTCTTCTCCATTCCATTCTTGGCTTTGTTTGCTGTTGCTTGCCCACAGGAATGGCCTTTGCTGTTCTCACCTCAGTCCTGCAAACATGACCAGCTTGTAGGCAGGTGGGGAATATTCAGGGACCCAATCATACGCAACCTGTTGGTCAAAGATTTTCCCAGCCGGATCCATGACTTTAATCGATTTAGGCATGGCCTTTGTGACATCCATCTCAACTAATAGCCTAGCATAGGAGATCCTTTCAACTTTAGTTGTGCATTCATCCGCAAAGAGTGGAACTCCTAAGCCACTACCAATTATGCTAAGTGAGTCCATACTCCAACAATTTAATGGCAAGTTTGGCAACTTGATCCATATAGGGATTGTCTGAAGCACTTCTGTATCAAAATCAAAGTTGGGCGACCATGCTTTGACAATGATAGGCTCACTTCTTATAGTGTGTGGACTAGACAACAGCACAGCATCCCTATCATCCACACAGTTAAATTTAACCACAAAGTATCCATCGTTATGGAAGTAAATTTTAGGCTTGGTAGTGAAATTCCATTGAGCAGGAATGAAGTGATCCAAAGCTCCTATTGAGGGGGAGTCTCCAACTATATACAAAACAATTGCATGCTTCCATTTTGCCGTTTCTCGATCGACTTCCTTACTATCTAGTTCGACTATTTTTTCACCATCCTTTATCATACGTGCGACAAATTTGAGATTCATACCTCTTGCCGCTAAATTATTCCCAGCAAATAGGTTCAATCATTCCTTTTTGTTCTTCTGTTGCTCTGCATCCAATTGTTTGTGGATTTGCGCTTCCTGGATCGTGATTGTCTTGTGTGTACCAAGCTGTTCTACAACTTTCATCTGATTCTCCATATCAGCCTCAATCGTCTCTGCAATTGGAGCCCTAGTTGATGTCACCTTTGTTTGGTTTCACATTGAATTTTGGCTTCCTCCTCCGGTTGGAGTTGATTGAGTTGAGCTCGATCCATTCAGAGGCGGCCACATCTCACCCATCTTTTGCAACTGTTCCATTAAAATCTAAGGGCTATGCATTTCCTCATTATCTCTCACCTTATCCTTCCCAGTACCTGTAGTTTTGCTTATTATTTCCTTGATCGGTTTTATGAGCGGAACCATTCCCTTAGGTCTCCCTTTACCCATATCGGCAGAGGCGCACCTTAGGTCACCATCAATGCGTCAACGACGATTTTCTGGAGTACTATATTTTTTTAAGTAACTTCTACTGGGTATGTTACTTAATGTTACTCCCTCCGTTTCAATTTGTTTGGCATAGTTTGACTCGACATGGACTTTAAAAATAAAAGAATACTTTTGAAAATTGTGCTCCTAAATATGTCATACTATAACGCTTTTGAAGCTTGTGGTCTTAAACATGTTATAACAAATTTGTGGCAATAAAAGTCTCTCACTAAGGAAATATACAGTTGTATCATTCTTTTTGGAATAGACTAATAAGGAAATAGTTCAAACAAAGTGGAACGAATGGAGTATGTGGAATGGTTCATGAAAATTGTCTAATAGGATGCACTGCTTAGTAAATAGTCTTCTCTTCTATGTTCGATAATATGTGCTTCTTGTTGGGTTGAACATCGTCACCGTCTAACTCCTCAACCAGGAACATTGATTCTTTTCAAGCCGAATTCCATATGAGGTTTGCGTGCTTGTAATTACTGAGAACAGTTCTCGTTTGTCATCTTCAGTTTTATTTCACTTCTAGCAAAGGTGAGCTGCAGTATTTGTGAAACTCGTGGCTTATCTGTGCAAGGTTTTTCTTTTTAAGTCTTACATGTTGAACTTCTTCGAAAAGCAACAAACTCAAGACTGCATGCCGGCAGTTAAAACCTGAATGGACTTCTGTTAGCTCTTACCTTTGGTAGCACTTCTGAGAATCTCACAGATACTCAAGAAGAAAGTTCACCTGAGATTCTGAGAATAATGCTCGGCCAATCTTTTCTGATAATTAGCCATGCTACGATTGTAATAGCTGCTAAAGCACTGCTGCTACAACTGCTGCCGCTTGTAGAATTAGTTTATATTGGAAAGTGAAGTTCTATATATGGGAGTAATTGCTGCCCTATCAATTTTATGTTTACTTTGGTTGTCAAATGAAAGTTTCAAAGAGAAAAAACAACATTTGGTAATATAAAGAAAAAAAGGAGAAAAACATGAAAATGAATGAGGTGCTTTAACAGTTGTAATTTGGTTAACTGCTTAAAGAGCTGATTGGCTTCAGTCAGTGTATTGAGATCCATTTGAACTCAACACATGTAGGACTACTAGGTAGAGTGGATGAATCTGGGTTGGGTGACTTTCTGCTGTAATCGGTACGCTCACCTATTTGTTACTATCACTCAATATCTATTTACTGGTCAGAAGTATAAAGTCTTATGCTAATCGTTTTGTAGGAAGGTATTGCAGCTCTGATTTTAGAAAGAGTAGCAGCAAGATGGCATATGAACTAGACGAGCAAAAAAGTGAGCGTCATCCTTTGACTAGCTTCTGCAGATTCCATTTTGTGTTCCATGTGATAGTGTTAGTCTAGTTTTTCTTTCTCATTTTTACTATCCCTGCTATGCATTTTCTCACACCTATATATGAAACAAAATAATGTATATAATAAGAAGCTTAAAAAATGATAACCAATATCCACTATTGTGAATAATGATGGAATTAAATCAAAAGGCTTTGTTCACTCAGTGATAAAGTAACACCATATTTTTTTAATTACTCTTTAAGAGTTTTCAACAGATAATGAATTGTAATATGTCTGACTTTCCAGCCAGCGTTGTCAAAGTCTCCTTTAATAGCTATAAAAATGACTTCCAGCCACTGTTGTTCTCCAAGTCCCCGGCTCTATGTACAAGGCTTTGTAAAAACATTTAGATTTCACTGCTAATAGCATCCTCATCTTTCTCCGTCAGTCTCCAGATTTTCAATAAGAATTTATCTTCGAAGAGAATTCACCATTTTTCAAAAACTTGGTATTTTTGTGCCCCCCCCCCCCCCCCCCCCCCCCACACACACAAAACAAAGCATGAGACTCATTGCCTTAAGTTTGCGGTTGGATGATCAGATTATGTTGAGGTCCTGCATCTGAGTCTCACCGCAGTCAAATAAAAAAAAATCCACGTGTTTGACTAACAAAAATAATATGATCGGCCTGTGAGAGAGCATATGGAAGACCAGTATAAATAAAAATATGTCCTCTCTTCAACAATTAAACTTTTTTATGAGTTGATTCACTCAATTTAATAGCTAGTCTTCTTTAAAGAAATTTATCTGGTTGGAAAAACTATTTTTTGTCATGATTCTTCACACAGATAAATTATACCCGCGCTTGATCTTGCCATTAGAATACATGTGCTTATACGCTTTTGTGTGTGTGTGGTAGAGGGAGATCAATTTTCATGCCTATATGATAAACCTTATCCGTTGCCAGAGGCTTCGAAGAGCCATAAATGCATTCAAGTTTTCATTTGAGATCTACAGCTCTAACATCTGACCTTGAAACTTTTTATAAACCTTGCAGAGGTTGGGTTAGGTCTCATTGGATTTGGCATCTTTTTCACATTCCTTGCCATAATTTTATTCTTTGACAGGGGTTTGCTTGCGCTGGGTAATGTAAGTAATCTGTAGTTATGGATGTCTTAACTAGTCTTGGTTTATGAGACTACCAACTAAATATCTTTTTCATACCTTGTCCTAGATACTTTTGTTGGCAGGTGTAGCACTTTTGCTGGGCTGGCGTTCCACATTACATCTCCTCAAAGTGAACTACAAGGTAGATATTTTTTGGATAAGTAAAAGTGCACAGAAATAATTGAGGAATATATCCTATTCTCCTGTTAAAATTCATAGCATTTTCTGCTATATATGTTACCAATTTTCTGTATATATAAGCATTCTCGTATTTCTGTGGTGTAGTTTAATAGATATAGCAGATTTATCCCTTCCGTGTGATTGATTAGGCATAGATCATGCTTGTTGCTACACCCCTAATCCTTAGGCATCCCTGAACGCTTCGGTTGTTAAATTCAAACACGTCTCAGTGTGGCCTAAATATGACCCTGAAAACTAGTTGCTCTATCACTAGGTTATTTTTCTGTCTTGTTAGATAGATTTTTAAAATGTTCTCAGAGTTAAAGATTTTTGATCAGTTTTGCTTTCTATTTGAAAATACTGAAGAAAGAAGATTAAGGAATCCAGGAATAGAAGGTCACAAAGGAGCAGACCATGAAGTATGGATAATTGTGTCTCCTAGATGCTCAAAAAATTCAGAAAAGCATCTTTTAAGGAATGAGAAGAACACTAGAATTTAACCCATAAAGCCTTTTCATGCCGAATAAAAGGCTATTAGGAAAACCATACGATTCTGTGGGAAAAATCATGAATATAAAAAATTAAGAGTAATAACTTAACTCTTTTGTGAAGCAACGTAAACTTCTTGTTTTAGTAAAGGAACGAGAAAAAGGGTTCGATGTTCACAATTTCCCATGTGTATTGAAATTCTGGAGTTTGTAAATTGCATCTTCTGCAGATATTTCTGGTATCCGCCGATGCTATTTTCAGATTCTTACATATCCAACTATTGCTTTATTTTAGTTCGACTTATATTTCTCGAGCTATGTAGAAAACTCTCTTTTCCATCTCTAATCTATGATATTGAGCTTGGTCAGGTGGCTTGTTTTCCATTTCTCATGGTCATAACTCTAGGCTTAAGTTACTTTCTAAAGCAAACCCCTAAGCTCTTGCCAGAAAGTAGAGAGGGAAAGAAATAAAAGCCCGATGTTTAAGTGAAAAAGGGTAGAGGGCAGATCCATTATCCTCCGAGCTTTGAACCATGCACCACGCTCTCAGGGATTTCTCGGTCATAAAAAAAAGGGAAAGTTGGAGGGGGTTGTAGGAGGGAGGGAGGGAGGGAGGGGATTTCTCGGTCTTCTATGTCTCTTTTTCTGAATGCTACTCTCGCTAATGTTTCGGAAGTTAATAGGTTAGCACTTTCTGCTCTAATCCCAGACCTTCTTATCTATCTTTCAAGGGCTATTGGTTCTCTAGTCCATGCTTTCTCAACCTTTACGTTCATGCATTGCTGTTTTCTGTCTGCTGTCATTTCGCTGATGAATCCAAATGCTTTATGTTCTCAACTCTTACTGTTTTAATACGAAGCAAAATGAATACAGTAATAGTCTTCATATTGTGAGGGAGAGAGCCGGGGGGAGGGGCACTGACATAGGGTGCTTAATTATCTCGCTCAAAAACATAAATGATGGTGTCATTTATTCAATTTCTTTCTTTGACTGAAACTAAACAAGACTTTTGTTCCAGGGCACGATATCATTTATGCTTGGGCTCTTCCTTATATTTGTTCGATGGCCAGTTGTGGGTATCATTGTGGAAATATATGGATGCATTGTTCTCTTCGGGTGAGCACCTTTTCCTGAATATTTTCCAGACAAGTTTTCTCATTTTTCTCTTCATGTTCGTCTTTCCTTGGGTAGCATAAGAGATTTAGACTTTGATCTTTTCCCTGCAGCGGTTTCTGGCCATCCATCAAGGTTTTTCTTTTTCAGATTCCTGTATTTGGATGGATTCTGCAGTATCCTGCTCTGGTGAGTTAACACTTATTTCTGTCTCAAATTCTGGTGGCTAAATTTTGAAAGAGAATATGGCTTCTTTGGGGCAGCTCCTCCAAGTCATTTTTCCTTTAAAAAGGCATATATTATACTGATACATGGGGTTGATGATGTTCCTTTTCTTCCGAAAAAACGAGGAAAGCGGGCATTGTCCTTTGATTGGTTGTGTTATATATTGTACTGTGGCATGCCTGAATTCAATTTTGGCTATGGTCGCATTTCTTTCTTTTATGCACTACTCATTGTTTGTTTTTTTGAGGTCGTTAAAATGGAAGTTATTTTCTGGTCTTTGATGGTTGTCTGGAGTTGCAATTTGGTCGTCAATGCATTGGTTGTGCAAATCACACTCCTATAGTGTTAATTTGTGCTCAAGGTTCCTGGTGTACTCATATTGTTTAAATTCGCATTTGATAATTGTTATGTGAAGGGCCAAATGTTCCTTATCAAAAATGTGAAGGGCCAAATGTTAAACATGCCCAGTGTGCCACTGTTGCTTATAACAGGGCGCCGCATTTTGGTTACGATCAAATTTATCTCATAGTCTACTCTCTTTGGGGAGTAGAAACATATTTAAACCTATCAGTCTGATGTAATGTAGTGTCCCAACCTTCCACCAAAATCCACACTTTATTCTTCATTAAATCGGGAGATGCATCATTAGAACTCAAAGGGGCAATTTTTATGTTCTAATATATAGTAATTAATCTTTGATCTGCAATAAGAGCTAATAATTGGCCATTATGGTGTGCCTTGGGGGGAAAAAGGTTAGATGGTTGACAGTGGAATTTATTTTACAGATATGTTTCAATTTTTGTATCATGCTAGGTTCTAACATCTTGCCACCTTTGTTTTCAGCTTCTTGACCGCTTTCGAAGCTAACTGATTAGTCTGCTCCAATTATCCTGTTTGATTCCTCATCATATTTTGATCAGTTTTTGTGCCAAGGAAGGAAGAATATACAGACTCAGCTGGGATCCATCCAAATTGTTTGTCTCGTCACTTCTGTAATGCAGCAATTTGCTGTTTAGTTGATATTCACCAATGGCTCACCCAAATGTAGGATTATAGATTATGATTATTTCACTTGCTGCCTATATTTTAATCACTGTAGTTCTTAACTAGCAATTCTAATTCTCCAGTTTTCTTATACTATCCCTGTTTCCCCTACCATTTCTGAGGAAACTCTTTATATGTTTGATTGAAAAAAGGATTGTAGTAATTGCTCAGGGGCAAGAATTTGTTCCAAATTGAAAAGCCTTCTCTTTAATTTTGACCAACTCTCAGCCAATGGCACCTTTGGAAATCACTTTTAAGTGCAATTTAGGTGTTAAACTAATTATATTTGTAATTTATGTTTTTGTAAATTGAGATCTTCAAACTTTTTCTCATATTGATATTTTGTCATCTTAATGAAGAGCATTTTCAGTATAGTGTGAAATGTGAAACTAATTATTTGTACACTATCCTTTAATGACAAGAGTTCAGACCTACCTCTCGATTTCATTAATCAAATCTTCCTTCGAGTCTGATTCATTGTACACTTGAGGGGTCGTCGTGGTTGTTGGTTAAAGTTATACATGTATTAGTGATGTAGGGATTAATTATGCAGCGTTTGTTATACATTATTTAATTATGTAAGGATTAGTAATTTTATGGCTTGTAGTGTAGAGATTATTTTTTGTTAAATGTTTAATTTATTTTAGTTAACAATGTGTAATTTAAAATAAATCTGAGGGTTTTTGATCATTTGATTGTTCAATCCATGTATTATTAATACATGTATTAGCTATTCCACATTCTACCTTGTACAAATGATACATAGATTTATTGTATAACTTATCCATGTATACTTATACCTCCAATGAAAAAGAAAAAAAAAATATTATGCTGACTTTTGTACAAAGTAATTAAAGACTACTAAACATGGTACTATTAGTTATGTTACTCATAATACATGAATAGCTTGCCCTGTAAGAGGCTGTAACCAGCTACCAAACGACCCCTCAATCATAAATGACAAAAGTTTATATACGATGTAAACATGGGTGGATTTAAGGATAATGTATGGGACACGTGAAACCATAATATCTAAGTATTTTATGTATGTATTTTCTAGAACTAATGTAATACTATATGTTAGCATCCATACTCCACAAAAGCTAAATGGTGCACTTGGTTGAATATAAAGTTATTCACTCAAAGGAATATGAATCGATTCCCATTTAAATTTCTTTTTCTTATTTTTTAAGTGGTGTATTCATATTTTAAAAATATTAGAGGATTTAAATAACCATTGCGATAAACTTGGTTACATATGGAAAGAGCTGAACATTGTTTCTTCATTAAATCTCTTCCAAGAAGTACAAAACCGTTACCATGCAACCATTAAAAAAATTGACATGTCCTTCTATCAAGACAACATGTCAGAGTTTCCACTGCCTTTCTCACTTCATCTCACCATAGAACTACCAAATCCATGATATATAGTGCTTCACTCTTTAATCTATTGGAGTTCAAAATATGTAAATACGTAAATCCTTATTTATATGATTCGACCGATCGATCCACTACTTACAAATATTTTCAACTCTAAACCTTCTCAAGTTGAATATTCCTATATTTCTTCAGTCATGTTTGGTCAGAGGCAGAATTAGAATATTAGATACAGTTTTGTCTAACACAATACTTTTTGCTTAGATTCCGTATTTGTAAAAGAATATATATATATATATATATATATATATATATATATATATATATATATATATATATATAAATATTTAATTACGAATTCGGCAACTAAGACGAACTATAGATTTCGTGACAAATTCAAAACTCAAATTTCAAATCCTAACTCATGTCTGTTGATTTGATCTCTTATTCTCCTTCCCTTTAACATGTATGGTCCTAATATATTCCTCAATAAAATATGTCCTCATTTGAACTTTGTATACTTTTCTTTTTGAATATGGCTTACTTTAGCTGATCAATAGTGATTGGGTGATGCTTACACAATTGTCCTTACTATACGTACTCTTCTTTCTAATAATTATATTCTTTCTTCAACGAACATCCAAAGTTGTAGGACATATTTTTTAACAGTCTTCTTGACTTGGGATTATGTGCTTGTTCTATATTCACCACTTGTTCGGGTCGGGTCATTATATATAGATGACCACGTTGATGATCACCACTTTAGACGACAGGGGTTGCTCTGATGGTAAGCAACTTCCACTTTCTACCGAGAGGTTGTGAGTTCGAGTCTCCCCAAGAGCAAGGTGGGAAGTTCTTGGAGGGAAGGATGCCGAGGGTCTATTTGGAAATAGCCTCCCTACCCGAGGGTAGGGGTAAGATTTGCGTACACACTACCCTCCCCAGACCCCACTAAGTGGGATTATACTGGGTTGTTGTTGTTGTTGTTGATGAGCATCACTTTATTTTAGGAAATTTTACACCCTATAGAAAAGCTTAGTACCCTATTTATTTTAAATAAATACCATTTAAAATATTACATCCTATATATACATTTAATCCTTTATAACAAAATATTTAATTATAGTTACATCCTACATTTAAGGCACTATATATGCTAAATAATATTTTTCTCTCTCCTTTTTTGAATTTTCTCTCACTTAATCACCGTAAAATCTGTATCAAAATCGAACCACGTTCTCTCTCTCTCTCTCTCTCTCTCTCTCTTTTGCATACACTTTACTCTCTTTTCCTACAAACCCACGATTCAGACTTCTTCTCCCACCCAAATTCTCTAGGTTTCCCCCATTATCACTCCCCAGTTATTTTCTCTCTAAAATTACGATTTTATTCCTGATACAAGTTCTTGGGGGTAAGTATTAAGATTCTTAGATTTTGATACAATTATTTAGTTTCTTCGATTTTGATACAGATTTTTCTTTGCTTCTTAAACAATAACCATTGTTATTGTTTACTCATCAGAAAGATTTCGATTTTCTCTCCAATGTCGGATTCAACGTCACACAAGATGGTAACAAGAGGTATACCCACCAAAATTCTCAATTTTGATGGGCCCTCTTTCTCGTTGCAAATAACTCAAGCGGAGTCGAAATTTGCAGGTGTATCAACAACTACAGCTTCAGAGAGAAGAACTAAATTTCTCAATGACAAATCGAAAGAAGTCCCAATTGAGAAATCTTCAAAACAAACAAAAAATCCAGTGGCGAAAAAGAGGAAAAAAACTTTGAATGATTCTTCATGTGTCAAGATTAAGGAAGTTGATGCTAAAAAAATATCGGATACACGGCACGAAAAGGTAATTGTTATTGTATCAATATTCATCCAAAGTTGCAGATGTGCTTTAGGGGTACATTGATGTGTTCATAATTATTCATGTAATTTTATATGTATGATGATGTATTCGTATGTATTTAGTTGTATTGATAAGCATTAAAACAATCCAAAACTCATTTGCACATTTACAATGTCATTAACTGAGTTGTGCTTACTTGAATATTATATGCTGTATTTAAATGTATTCTAATTTACATTCATTGTATTTCCGTACTTATTACAATTTTTCTTGCTTGTTATATGTATATATTCACTGTTTTGTACTAAATGGTATTAATATGTATTTCAATATTTAACTGTATCTTATTGTATTTATATGTATTCATAACACTTAATGAGTTTATATATTGATGATGAATATGAAACCTTTTTAAAATTCTTGTTTGTATGCAAGAAATTAAACTGTTTGTGAAACATCCGCCAAGATTATCACCACATATTTGTTCATATACAAATACAAACATAGTATCCGATCTCAAAGAAAAACTTGCTCCAGAACAGTATAGACTATTAAGTTCTACTTTCAAGAATTGTGTGGTGCATGTCGCGGCATACGCAGAGTTTCTTAGCACAGTTGAGCTGGTTCCACAAGTAAAATTTGATGTCAATTTACTACGTCAAAGATATGGTGCACTTCTTTGGGACTATGCTATGCAGAAGATAGACGTTGATGCCGTAAGCGAGAGCGAAGCACCTTCAAAGATTCTTAGGCACATCATCAATTCTGATACATCAGTAAAGATAATATTAGAGTAGTCTTAGGTTGTATTAGTATATATGCAACATGTTGTATTGATATGTATTCAACTTATTGTATTAGTCAATATTCAACATGATATATTTATCTATACCCATTAAGTTGTATTTATATGTATTCACCAGGTTATGTTCACATATTTTCAGCAGGTGTTTTTAGGCCTTCATATTTGTATGATATATTGCATTGATATGTATTCAGTTGTATTTTGAATACGACTTTTGTATATAACTGATTGTAATAACAGATTATCATAATTTGTATTCAAGTGTATTTGAATACATGTATTTAACATTCATAAATCATATTAACTCTTTGTTGTACTATATGTATTTCAAAAAGAATCATCAGTTCAATGTATTCAATGATTGTATTCATCTATATTCATATATAATGAAGATACAACATGATATATTTATCTATACCCATTAAGTTATATTTATATGTATTCACCAGGTTATGTTCACATATTTTCAGCAGGTGTTTTTAGGCCTTCATATTTATATGATATATTGCATTGATATGTATTCAACTGTATTTTGAATACGACTTTTGTATATAACTGATTGTAATAACAAATTTTCATAATTTGTATTGAAGTGTATTTGAATACATGTATTTAACATTCATAAATCATATTAACTCTCTCTTGTACTATATGTATTCCAAAAAAAAATCATCAGTTCAATGTATTCAATGATTACATTCATCTATGTTCATATATAATGAAGATACAACATAATATATTTATCTGTATTCATTAAGTTGTATTTATATGTATTCACTAGGTTATGTTCACATATTTTCAACAGGTGTTTGTAGACCTTCATATTTATATGATATATTGCATTGATATGTATTCAGCTGTATTTTGAATATGGCCTTTGTATATAACTAATTGTAATAACAGATTGTCATAATTTGTATTCAAGTGTATTTGAATACATGTATTTAACATTCATAAATCATATTAACTCTCTGTTGTACTATATGTATTCTAAAAAGAATCATCAGTTCAATGTATTCAATGATTGTATTTATCTATATTCATATATAATGAAGATGCAATGGTCGTATTTTAATTACGTATTCAGACTTAATATACCAACTAAGTATATCCAAAATATATTCGAAATGACACCTGAATCTATAACAAATTGTTTTTCATTAATACAAGTCAGATTGTGAACTAATTTCAACGTGGACCATTTCTATAAGTACGCTTATTATGTCATTCCTGCCCACATATGCTACACGAATATTGATTTTTCTTCTGCAGCAATTCAATGAAGGGCTTATCACGCTTCTTCTTTGGTCTTCCAGGAGGTCTTTTCCATTTGGGTGGTAATACAACTTCATCTGCTACATGTGCTGGTATATTCCATTCTTTCCGGTCCGACAAAGGATACACGGGCACCTCATATGTCATTACAACTGACTTCAGTTTGTAATAATCAGAGCAACAATCTTCTAGCATTAGAAACTTGCTCTTCAGGACAGCCAAAGCATGTGG
Organism: Nicotiana glauca; assembly: GCA_026770625.1. Taxonomy (NCBI): domain Eukaryota; kingdom Viridiplantae; phylum Streptophyta; class Magnoliopsida; order Solanales; family Solanaceae; genus Nicotiana; species Nicotiana glauca. The sequence continues at coordinate 61,369 of MU719502.1, forward strand.
GCACGGTAATTCGTCGACTTGGAACCGCCAACAACTGCATTTTTTTTCTAAAAGGCATACTGTGTAATGCCTTCCTTCATCGTTCACCGTATGCAAATATTCAGTCGATGGCACCACCTACATTTAAAAAAATAAATCATACATATATATAAGAAGAGACGTATTAAATATGATTTTCATATATAGTATTATAATTTTATTTAGTTTTAAGAATCATAATATATTTTGTATTAAAATACAACTATAATAGATACAACTATATTTGTACATACAGAATTCAAAGACATACATGTATATACATGTAAATACATTGAATATATTAGAATACATACTACATGAATGCTTGGAGAATATTAGAGTAGTCTTGACTGAATATAGGATACAACTTCCATTGCTACCTTGAAATATATATAGTTAAATAACTTGTACCATAGATACATATAGGAAACATATACATAAATAAAAGGCAACTTACAGTCATTCGTGTAGACATTGCCTCATTCAAGGTAAGCATCTCCTGGTATTTTTCCCAAGCGTTGTGTATGTCTAAAGAGCTTCTTGAACGCATACCATATGCAAAATCAAATTTGAACGTATTTCTATATACAATTGTATCAATCTCAAATTTTCTTGGTTGGAAATTGATTTCTACGAACTGTAACAATCAATTAACAGGTTTCTCTTAAATCATTCATCAACAGACAAACGGGTTGGCTAAGTGTAGAGAACAAGTAAGATAACCTGAATTATGCCTTTAATTCTCCAAACACTTCGAATGTAAACCACAACAGCTTGATCATCAGGATGAAGTGATTCAACTTCTTTTCTCATTTTCTCACATGAAATATTATGATCAGTCGACAACCTTTCTGCAACCACAGAATTCGCCTCCCCTTCAAAATCTCTGCGTCCAAGAACTGCCCTCGAAGGGAGATTTGAAAATCGACAGAATCCTCTGTTTTTGGATATTTTCGGATGGAAAATCGTTGATGGAGGGGGAAGTACAGATTATGGGTGCTATAATTGAGTTAGTTGAGTTATATTAGGAGACTATTTGCTAGATTGATTTTCTTTCCGTTTTTAATCAGTTGAAAGGTCCCTTTTTTAAGGAATATACGTTACTGTATTCAATGATTCAACTGTTGAATACAGTTGAATACAACATCTTATTAACAGGTTTTCCATGATTCACACCGCTTTTTTCTAATGTATTCAAGAATACAGTAACCTAAATACATCTTAAAATATCTAAAAACGTATCTACATGTTGTAATATAACAAATAATATCTATAGAGAGCTAATTACCACTAAAAGATATCTATTTATGAAAATTTCTCTTTATTTTAAAAGTTGTCCATGTTCTAGATTGGTCTTATTAGAAGAAGGACAAAATGAAAATATTAACAAAGGTAACAGCAGGCTGAAATTAATAATGGATTATCTATATGGTAATATACAACAAGAGCATAATCCCACTAACTAGGTTTCAGAACAGTAGCCTACATGCATCATTTATCGATGAGATTATTTGAAAATTATTAGAGTTTTTATCAGCAAGATTCTAAATTTCTAATGATCACTCATGTAATAATTGAATTATAAAATAGGACAAGAAATGGAGCTAGGGCCACTTTATATGTAAGATCAACTTTTTAATTTATCTATATTAATTAATATTGAATCACTCGATCTTTTGCATGTTTACTTTCTTTATTTTTTTTTAGTTTTTTTAGGGGTTGTTTGGTAGGGTGTATAAGAATAGTATTGAATATGACATATTAGTAATGTTGAGATTAATAACGTTGGTATTATAGTTATGCTGAAATTATTTCTTACCGAAAATTTGATTTGGTGTATTAAAAGTTTTAAAAGGGCAGTTATGTCTTTATATATGCTTATCTATGTGTCAAAAATTATGATATTACTAATGTCATTATTTGCTATGCATAAGAATAGTATTGAATAAGGTGTATATATAAGTTAGAAAAATCCTTAATTAGTGAAAATTCTATTTCACTGCTTAGTTCTTAGCAGCCACAAATGACCAAAGGAACAGTTAAAGGCAAGATGCTTTATTTCTAAATCAATTATTAAAGGAGGATATTAGTTGTCTTATAAATGAATGTTCCATCCAATCACAGGAAAATAGAGTACAGGCGGCTATTACTATTAGGAAACAATGAGACAAGACAGACAAAGTTAAAGAGAAATTTTGGAGAGGGAATCTAAGACCCCGTTTGGTTATAAGTTTTGCCAAAATAAATTTGAAATTTATTTTTAAAATTCATGTTTGGCCATAAATTTTGCTCATATTTTGGCCAAATCCCAAATCAAAAATTTCAAATTTCAAAATCAGCTATTGAGCTGAATTTAGGCCAAAATTTCAAAATTTGGGAATTATATACATGTTTTTTCAAAATAAAATTGAAAAATATGTTTTGAAAACGTATGCCCAAATACATTTTCATCTTTAAACCAAACTTCACCCAAATTAAATTTTTTAAAATAAATTTGAAATCTATGACCAATCGCAAACTAAAATTATAGGAGCATAATCTAAAAGTTGAAGAAATCGATATAGTTTTCTCTTTGTTTCAATCTGGATATATTGTCACATCACACATGTTTGGTGGAATTCAAACCTGTCACATCTTGGCATTGCTGTTTGCCACCTAAGTTATATATAATCGAGTCCAGAATCTAACTATGGTTCTTTTTTATTCAAAACACGTGTTTACCTGTAAAAAAAAAATTATATTTTTATATAAAATGCGGTACAATACCGTTCTAAAACAACATTTATAGTAATGTTTTAGGAACACATTTTCGTTTTTACAAGTTCTTTATTGCATTTTAAGAAACAAAAAATTAGCCATATGCAATGTGTTAATGTTTTAGAATATTTTTAATAAATTTGCAAAATAAAACAAAAAGAAGCATTCCTCTATCTCAAATTAACCGTCTTAACTTCACTTTAGTAGTCAAATTATGAATGATGTATCACTATTGTATTTTAGTTTTAATGTACAGTACTATTGTATTTTAGTTTTTATAATTTAAAACTTACAAGATAGTTTTTCATATCTTAATACTAAAAATATTTTAAGAAGGATATGTATATATGTATTAGGCCGATATAGCTTGAAAATAACATAATAATACAGAGTAAATATTTTGAGCACGTGATTTTTGCCTCACATGAATTACTCCTACATAATTCCAAAAATTAGATTTTTTCTTTTAATTATTTGTTATTTTAGGAATTATCGTAGAATTTTTCTAATTATTTGCATGCATGTTTAATTTTATTTAATTCATAAAAAATTCAAAAATACATTGCATTTGCATTTAGGACTTAATTTTTACATTTTTAGATTAATTAATAAATAAGTTTGTTTTACAAAAATGGAAAAAATCACATAAAATTAATTTATTTTTGCATTTTTAATTTTTAGTTTCGAATTTTGTAGTTTCCTTTTAATTTGATAATTAATTAGATGTTGTAAATTTTATTTTTAGTAATTAATCTAATTGGTAGGATAATTGAGTTTTTAAGAATTAATTTAGGTTTTATTTTTAATTTGAAAAAAATAAAAAGATTTGAAATTGAAAGATAAGTCTGTTTGGGCCATTTTAATTGAAATTCCTCAGGCCCAAACGATTATGCCCATTACCCGTCGAAATAGGCCCAAACCCGTGTCCCTTTACCTAGTCCGCCCCAGTTTGACCAAAACGACCCCGTTTTACACCTCTCAATCGGAGCAGTTGATCTCACTCGATCAGACGGCCATGAACTGATCCTAATCTCCCTTATAACTGTCCGAAAAACCTTACCCCCCTTCGTCTCATTTCATCTTCCTCATCAGAGATCTCCCAAACCCTAAACGCCCGCCACCTCAAATCCTCCACCACCTCCAGCCGGCGGAGCCACCTCCAACCAGCCTCAAATTAACACCACAAAACCCCCATGGTCTACTCTTTCCCAATCCATAACCCGTTTCCCTCGAATCACCCAAGGATTCTTCGAATCTTGAATTAAAGTTTCGAACCATAAAATCTCAAAACCCCCAAATTGAGATTTCAGTGAAGGATTATGGTCAAGGTTGATTTTATTTGTGTGTTCTTAACAAGAACACACGATTAATGTCAATCTCGGCCGAAATTCGAAGGTGTGAAGACTTTTCACTTTTCTATTGTCCAAGCCATCTCTTAGGTATTTTTCTTTATTCGTTGTTCTTCACTTTTCATTTGTAGTTATCTTCTCATCTTCTTCTGCTTCTTTCTTTTATTTTCTTATTTTTTCCATTTCTCCAAATCATCTGTTTATGTATGTTAGTCTTAGATATGTTTTAGTTAGCATGTTTTCTGGTTTTGAGTTTTGTAAGTGGTTTGATTTTCTGTTTCTACTCTTTCTTTGGGGCTCAGGGCTTCATGAGTCTTTATGACTCCACAGGCTTACGATTGTGTGAGATCTTTGACCCTTAATTGAACTTGGATTCTGAAATCAGAAGCCCAAAAAGGGATTCAATCTGGTTTGGCTAGCCCAGTTTTAGAGTTTCACCCTTGGGTTCCTAAAGTAAAAAAACAGGGGTTTAAGGGGTAGTTTAGGGATTTTAGGCTAGGGAATCTTTGATAACTGACTTGGGAAGCTTCATAGAAGGTGGGTTTGGGGGTGTTTTGAAAAGCTGAATTTAAACTTAGGGATTAAATAGCAAAAATAAAAATTGGAAAAGGATTTAAGGGCAAAGAACTTAGTTCTGCTGCCCTAAGGCTTGCCTATAAAGGCATTGTTTCTTCACTCTCAAGGTAGAGAATTGGAGACTGAAAAACACTAAAAATCGAAGAAAAAAATGGCTGAGTTTTCTCTTAAGTGAAAAGTACTGAAAATTGCTTGAAGTTTGCTTGGTTTTTGGGTTCTAATTCCTTTGATAAATCAGAATTTGAAAAGTTCAATAGAATAGTTCAATCTGGGGTGTTAAAAGTCTGGAATTGGGTCGAGAATTTGAAGCTTGTTTTGGCTGATTTTGTACTGTTACATTGCTGCTATTTTGCTGATGCTGCTTCCTCCTAATATCAGGCTTTATATTTGGTTTATTTTTGTTGTATTTAGGTACATGTTCTGTATCCTACCTAATGTGAGGCTTGATTTGAAGTATAAAATTGAGATCTGGAGCTTTAAGCCTAGCGTCAACTCACTTGTTCATAGTTTAGCTTTACTTTTTTCTGAATTACCTTGTTCTGATTTGGTTTGATTCATTGTGTTTGTCTGGCTGCTAACAGGACTCTCTCAAGAGCTGTATTTGGTCTGTACTTAGTATGGAATTCAATTTTCTATCAAGTGTATTATAGCTAGATATCAGTTTTGACCATTGAACTCTTATCGTTGTATCTGATCTTGAACTATTGTGGAAATATGTTGAACAACCTGCTTAATCAAATCAATAGTTAGATTCTGCATCCAACCATGTTAAATAGTGTAATGTGGACTGTATTAGAGTTCTTCCTGCTATGTAATTCATTGGGACTGTTATAACATGTTTTGTTGTATTTATATAGTACTTTGTTCATGAAATGGATAAGTGAATGGATCCTAAGTTAGTGGTTAGTATACAATTATTGTGCATAAGGAAAAATGGTCTAGGATATCACTTTAAGAGTAGAGGCGTGCACTGATTTACTTTTGGTTTGCTTATAAGCATGTTTAAGTTGGAATTGATGCTTAAAATTCAGAATGTTAAGCTAGTCGATTTGTGCTTAAATAGTTAAAAATTCAGAAGTAAAATGTTAGTTCAATTTCATGTTTCATATAACCTTAGTTGATTTGCATTTAAATGATTTTGTACAAAATATTTGGTTCTGAAAGTTGGGCCTAATGCTGGCCCAGTTGATGAAAGTTCAATTTCAGATTCAATTGCATGTTCTATGTCTTTGGATGTTCATTCTTCCACTAAGAATTGAGCTTATTTTGGGCCCAAGCCTGAAAGCATTTGCAAATGGGATTGTTTACCTTTTGTTATTTGGGCATGTTTTGTTTTGTCGAACCCAGTTCCCTCGTTTAGTTGTTGTTGTGGAAGCAATTTTTCTTTAGATAATTGATTATTTAATACGATGCCTGTTAGTTCCTAAGTAGGTTCGAACATTTAGCATAAAAAGTAATTAGAATCCCTTTAAGCTTCCTTAATTAACTAGACTCTTAAAATGAGTTTAGGTGTGCCATATTAGCCAAACATATAATTTATGACCCTCAAAAGCTAATTTAGAAACCCTCTTAATAGAATAATTCGAGGTGTGCCATGCCGAATAAAACTTCAAAACTCGTGGCCCTCACTTAATTATTTTTAATCCTTTAGAAATCGAGGTGTGCCATTTAGATGAATTTTCCATGGCCCTCGCAAACTTAAAAGTGCATAGTTGCTTTAGGCGCGTAATTTAAATTAATTTCCTTAAACTCGGGTGTGCATTTCATGTGACCCAAATCCAAATCTCAACAACGTTAAATAAAATGTATCGTAGACTGCGGGTACATTTCATGTGGCGTGGTTCAAGATGTATTTTATATAACGTTGAATCTTCCTAAAAATAATTTAAAAGCGGTTAATAAGTTAAAATTATACCATACGTTAAAATATGTATTAAAATCAGATAATAGGCCAAGTATAATAGTTTAAGCGACCGTGCTAGAACCACGGAATCTGGGATGCCTAACACCTTCCCCCGGGTAACAGAATTCCTTATTCAGAATTTTTGATCCGCAAACTTCAAAAGGAAAGTCGAAATTTTCCTCGATTTGAGATTTAAAATAAACTGGTGACTTGGGACACCAAATAAACTATCCCAAGTGGCAACTCTGAATTGAATAAATAATCCCATTTTGAATAATGTCACTTAAATTGAAAAAATTCCCTTGTACTACCTTCGGGTGTGTAAAAAGGAGGTGTGACAGCTCTAGCGACTCCGCTGGGGACGCAAATCCAGAACTTTGGTTCAGGGTTCAAAAATTCGAGCTTAGAATAGCTGTTATAGTTGACTTTATTTATTATCTGATTTTACATGTTTGAGCCTAATGTGCTAAATGATATTTTTTACCGCTTTGATATTGTGTGAACTGTCTATAAACTGCTATGAAGCCCTTCCTCTCTTTGAGTCTTCTAAATCATCTGGGGAGTGTGCACTTCGTGTGACTTCTCTTCTGTTAGAGTCTTATCCAATTTTAGAACGAGGTTCGGACAAGTTGCAAAGCGGGTGAAGCTTCCGTATTCCTGGTACGCTCCCCCCCGGCTCGAGCTGTCCGCTTGGGTAAGCCAGGTCTAGAACAATACACCCAAGTTTTAAACCTACTATAACAAAACCCCATGCCGGATCCCTAGTAGGAACGTTTGTTTGCATCACGTGCATTTGACTTTGGAGACTCATCACAGGGGTTGGGTTTGTCTAGGACAGGTGTACCCGAAATAAAAAGACCATCCTGATCATCCTACTTGCTATTTGTGCATTTATTTGCTTCGAATTTGCATGTTGACCGGCTTATGAATAATAGGAGAAAAGTTGGGAAAAATAAAAGTCAATGTGAGGGCTAAGAGAGATATTTGACTATTTTTAAAAAAAACAATGTCCACAAAATATACTAAAACTTTGCTGAAATTTTGAAAAAAAAGAAAAGAAAAGCTTGTTTTTAAAAATAGTTGGTGTCCAACTTCATTTTTGCAAAAATAACCCAAAAAGAACAATTTTTTTATTGTTTTATCATAAATAAGTAAGGTGATGTCATTCTTGTCTAAAATAGCCGAATGTCCCCAAAAAGGCGCCGGAAGGTTGTTTTTGCAAGAACAACCACCTATGGACTCTTTTTCAAAGTTTTGGCCATTTAGCAAACGCAACCTAAAAATCTTCTTCCCCGAAGTGCTTAAAGGTCATATTTGCAAAGCCGAATTTTTATTTTTTGAAAATAACTTTTCTTGAGTCAAAATGAGTCATGATCTTTTTAACTTAATCACCCTAATAAATGTGCAGGAATGAAATTGAACCCTTCGCAGCTCTTGAGAAAATCCCCTTACAGCTCCATATGTGGTGGAACGACTTAGGGAAAGGCAGTAGAGGGACTAAGGTTAAAGTTTTGGGTGGTCTTGTCGGTCTTCTGAAAACCAATCCAAGATTAGATGTGATTGAAGACTTAATACCTTTCTGGGATCCGACTCACAATGTGTTTCGCTTTTCTGATTTTGAGCTCACCCCCATGCTAGAAGAAATTACGGGTTATGCTGGTCTTAGCGGAAATCTTAGAATTCGGTACCTGGTGTCACCAAGAACAGTATCTCCCCACAAATTTCTAGATATGTTGAGTATAAGCCGGGAGGTTCAGGATGGGAATTTATCTGAAGGGTTTTGCACTTTCCAGTTCCTGTACCATCGTTATGGCAATCCCCAAGGTTTTGAAGCCCCGAATACTGGTCTGACCCACGCAGGGAACAAAGATAAATGGGAGGCACGGCAGGGCTTAGCTTTTATAGTAGAATTCTTGGGTGTCATAATCTATCCGAGAAAAGACGACAACATAGAATTGGGTCTTGTGGGAATGGTTGATGTCATGATCAAGAAAGTTAATGGCACCTTGGTTCTAATGATTTTATCTGAAATTTATCGAGCTTTGACCATATGCCGAGAAGGGGAAAAATTATTCCAAGGTTGCAACCTACTCCTACAACCGTGGATACAAGAACATCTCTGTCACCGTGTCGGGTATATGAACTACAACATGACGAGTTTGAATTGCATCGAAGAGTTTGAAAACCGGGTGGTGGGTGTTGAATTTCCAAAGGGTACGGAGGCTTGGTTTGCACACTTGAGCTCTTTGACGTCGGACAAAATTGAGTAGACTCTCGGATGGCTCCCTGTCACCGAAGTCATATACATGTCAGCCGAAGTGTGCTATCTTCTTCTAATGGGTCTTGAGAGCATTCAGTCATATGCTCCTCACCGGGTTTTGCGCCAACTGGGCAGGTTTCAAACCATTCCCTATGACGAAGATCTAAGTCCACAAGTCGTCGAATTGGGCCCAAAGGTCGTATTCCTAGAAGGAAGAGTTCGTCAAGTTTGGAATGAATGCAGATTTTTAGAACCTAAGACTCTGGTGCGGGATCTAGGTAAGGGTGAGGTAGACCCCAATTACATGAATTGGTTCGATAAAAGGTTTCAGATCCCTTGAGATCCCGAAACGCCTGCCAAGAGACCCCATGTTCAACAATTCACTAACGACTCGTGGGAGCAGTGGGTCTGGTTGACGAAAGAAGAAAGCTATATGGCTAAGATAAGTAAATTAGAGGGACAAATCAGGGACCTCAAATTTGACAACAGTGTCCAAGCTGCTGCAGATGAGGGGGAAAAGAAGAAGCTAACTCAGGAAAACGAAGCCCTCAAATCTCAGATCCAGAAAATAAGAATAGCTGCTAGAACCCCGGAAAGAAGCCGAGCAAATGAAAGGCTTATAAGTGGTCTGAGAAAGAAAGTACTCGAGTGTCAAGATGACTTAGAAAAATCTGAGGCTAGACTAGCAAGAGTCCAAGCACAAATGGCAAAGAATGAAGATGGGCGGGCAGAGTTTGTGCAATAAATGAAAATAAAATATGAGGTGACAATCACCAATCTAAAGAGAAAGCTAACTACCCTTGAAAATGAGGCGGCCAAACAGGCAAAGAACTTTAAAGCCGATAGGGAACACTGTTATGCTTTGATGGCCCAGATGGAGGAAGATATGCAACAGATGCAGAATCAAAACCATCATGATGCTCAGGTGCTAGAAGCTCGAACTCAGCAAATCGGGCGCTTGCTTCAAGAAAAGGGTATTATCCGGGAGAGGGTTATAGCCATTACCGACAATATCGTCATGAAATGCCACGCATGTGAGGACATGATTCAAACCACTTTCTTCGCTGCAGTAATGATATTTGTCTGCCAAATAATGAGTGATCTGGTGCGGCTTCAAGGGGATCTTGCACATAGGCCTATGGCAAAATCGAATGATATCCCACGGGCCCCAGGACTCGAAGCACCTATGTACTCATGATTTTCATTTATCGAGTCTGTATTTTAGTTTTTAGTTTAATAGTTGTGTTGAGTCTATTTGTAGTTTTTAAAATTCCAAGAAATGAGTATGTTGAAGTCTTTTGTAATAGAAAAGTTTAGCCATTTTATTAATGAAAATTGAAAATTTTTCAAAAAATTGTTTCTTTATTTTTGCATTTATTTTCTTGAACTACGTAATGATCTGATTCATGCGGCGTCATGATACGTAGGCAATCCTCATCGGATCCGGTCATGATTTTGTAAATAACTCAAATAAGAGAGGAATGTGAAAGGAAAGAACCTAAAGAAAAACCAAAAAGAAAGAAAAAGAGAGCCAAAGAAAAACGAAAAAGAGCAGTGAAAGAGTGAAAAAGAAAAGAAAAGAGTGGAAAATGGGAATGAGAGTAGAAGCTCACAAGGCTAAAGGGGAAAGAAAAGAAAATTTGGGAAAGTAAGCAAAGCCAGGAAGAGACATGTAACCGTTGCGAAACATGTAGAAACACGTTTAACTGTATAGGTGCATTACACCTCCAACGTGTGATTACCTATGTGTTAACTGCTCCAAACTGACCGGTTTGTTGTCTACTGTTAAGTGCAGGTTCTATAGTAAGGTGGTTGGATTTGTGGTAGTCTGGTTTCACATCCATACTTCACAAGGTCAAAAGGAAGTGTTGAAATGTCCTTGGAAAGTCATCTACCAGTAGTTCCTATTACAGAGGATAGTCCGATCTCGGCCATCCCAACTTCTGAGTCAGCAACTGCTGAGGAAAATAGAATTTTGCGTCTCCGCATGATGAAAATGTGGGACGCCTGGGCCAACGGAAAAGAACCACCAAGTGCGATACCCGGATTCCCTGAGCTGTTTCCCAGGGCAAGTGGGACATCAAACATCCCCATAAGTTATCCAAATACCCCACTTGGATATCCTATCATTTCAGCCCACTTTGCTGGAACACCTTCTGAGGCTCTCCCCCAGGTGTTAACTTCAGGTGCGACTTGAAACATATTCACCGCGCCACCTTGTTCAGCTACGACACAACCTGCTCTACCTAGGCCTAGCTTCGATCCATCTTCCTTCATGTTTCAGGCACCATCTTTCCCATTGGAACCTACCCAGTTTACTACCAATGCTTACCCCCAGCCGCCTCGGTACGTTTTTACCGCAAGGCAGGATAAAACCACAAAGACCCCTGAACAAGAGGAGATTACCAGAAATATGAGAAGCATGGAGCAAAGTCTCAAAAATATCTAGGGTCTGAGTCGGCAAAAGAGCGTATCTTATGCTGACCTGTGCATGTTCCCGCACGTACATTTACCCTTGGGTTTCAAAACTGTGAAGTTTGAAAAATATGACGGGCATGGGGATCCCATAGCCCACCTCAAAAGGTACTGCAACCAACTGCGGGGAGCGAGCGGAAAAGAAGAACTTCTTATGGCTTAATTTGGAGAGAGTTTGGTCGACATTGCTTTTGAATGGTATATGGATCACGATATATCTCGTTGGCATATCTGGGACGACTTGGCTTGGGACTTTGTCAGGTTGTTTCAATATAATATTGACATTTCCCCTGACATGAATTCATTGTCAAATCTAAAGAAGAAGTCCTCGGAGAGCTTCCGAGAGTATGCTGTCAAATGGCACGAACAAACGGCCAGAGTCAAGCGTCCAATGGATGAAACAAAAATGGTTAGTGTCTTTTTTCAAGCCCAAGAGGCTGATTATTATCAAAACATGATGTCTGTGATGGGGAAGCCATTTGCCGAAGCCATAAAATCTATGAAATGGTTGAAAATGGGTTGAAAACAGGGCGAATCTTAAGTCAGTCTGCTATAAGGGCTACCTCCCAAGCAATCCAAGGCATGTCTGGAGGTGTAGCAAACCGAAAGAAGAAGGAAGAAGCGGCAATGGCGACTTCAAGTGCAAGAAAACCCCGTCCACCCAGACCTCATTTCTCTGAAAGAACCCCACAACACTACTATCCCCATCAAGATGCGGCCTATGCTATGGCTCCTCAGCCATACGCAGTGATGAATGCACAACCATATGTTAGGCCACAACAACGATTCAATCAAAGCCGAGCTCCATTTCCCAGAAATCAACCTCCTTACCAAGCTCAGTATAATCCCTGACCTCCATAAAATAATTTCCCCTACAATGCCCGTGCACGGGAGCCGCCAAGAAAAACCAACTTCACACCTATTGGTGAGTCATATTTTAGCCTCTTCCCCAAATTGGTCCAAATAGGCTTGTTGCAACCCGTACCCCCGAATAGGCAAAACCTAGAGTCACCTTCTTACCAACCTGGCACCCGATGTGCCTATCATTCAGGGGCAGAAGGGCATGATACAGATGATTGTTGGACCTTGAAGAGGGCTGTGGAAAATCTGATAGAACAAAAGAGAATAGTGCTAAGGGACGAAGACATTACTAATGTAACCAACAATCCATTACCGTCTCACGACAACGGACCGATTATTGGAATAATTTGTGAAGATAGAGAGTTTGATCCAGCTCTAAAAGCCATCATTACCATAGTCGATATGGAAAAGAAGCCAAAAGTCATCTCAAAACAAGACAAGGGGGAGAGGAAGAATAAAACCACCCCTCGGAAGACCGAAAAGAAAGTGGAAGCTGAAACTGGGGCAGCGCCCTCAAAAGATGTTGTTCTCTATGTTCCTCGAGGCCACAAGAAAGAACAGATGTCATTGAGTCCTCCTAGAAGGTTTGAGCTAAACAAGGGAGCTAAAATGTATGTGCCCAAAGGGACCTATGTGGTACGGAGGCCAATAATTCCACCAAGTCTGAATGAGCCCGTGGTTATTGGCCGCGCACCGCAAAGGCCTATGACAGATCCCACTGTCGTTCCATGGAACTACAACAAAGCGGTAGTAACTTACAGAGGTAAAGAGATCTCGGGAGAATTTAAGAAAAATAACCCGGTTGAGAAGTACCTCAATCTGGAGGAAGTGAATAATGCCACAAAGAAGCGTTTCCCACCTAAGAAACCAGTGAGTGTTGAGGAAGCGGAAGAGTTCTTTCGAAAAATGAAAATGGCAGACTACGAAATAATCGACCAACTCCAGAAGTCTCCTTCCCAAGTCTCTTTGTTGTCTTTATTAATGAATTCAACTGAACATAAAAAAATGTTAATCAAAACTCTCAACAAAGCATACGTACCCATTGAAACCACTATAGAACAGTTAGAGAGGATGGCGGAAAGGTTTTTTGCAGTCAATCAAATCTCTTTCAGCAGGAATGATTTGCCTCCTGAAGGGGCCACACACAACAAAGCCCTTCACCTGACAGTTAAATGCAAGGGGTATTATATGAAAAGGGTCATACTAGATGTTTGTTCTGGGGTGGATATTTGCCCTCTCTCAACTCTGCAACGAATGGAAATCGATACTGAGAGAATCAGGCCCAACAATGTCTGCATGCGTGCCTTCGATGGCATTTAGAGAGATACAATTAGTGAGATTGATTTGATTCTTACTATCGGCCCGATGGATTTTGAGGTGACCTTTCAGGTCTTGGACATGGATACTTCCTATAACTTCCTCTTGGGAAGACCGTGGATTCACCCAACAGGGGCTGTACCTTCTACTCTTCACCAGATGATGAAATTCGAACATGAAGATCAGGAGATTGTAGTTCACGGAGAGGATGAGCAGTCAATCTACCGGGACCCGTCAGTCCCTTGTCTTGAAGCTAGAGAAGGAAGTGAACATATAGTCTATCAGGCTTTTGAGGATGTGGTCGCGAACCAATGTGAAGAAGGAAACTCGTGCCCTCAACCCTTTCTCTCAAATGCATCAATTATGGTTGCCAAAGAAATGATCAGGCATGGTTACAAGCCCGGGAAAGGGCTCAGGACTTCATTGCAAGGAATTACTGAACCTATCACCCTGGCTGCTAGCGATAAGTTCTTTGGGGTAGGTTTCCAACCCACGTCAGCTAATGGAAAATGGGCAGATGAACGAAAGAACAATGGTTGGGTCTTGCCTCAGCCGATACCGCATCTTTATAGAGTATTTGTCAAGCCTAAATACAATGAGGAAGAGGAAGATGAGGCCTTTATAGCCGAGGAAATTGAAGAAATCTGTGGGGCTATAAGATAGATGCTGTATGAAACCCACATGGTCCAACCAGGGGAAGGCTCAAGCACCGCTGAGGTTCTATACATGAGACCCAGTGCCAAACTGCAAAATTGGAAGGCTACTCCATTCCCAATCAGGCGGGAATCCCGGTAGTCCAGTCCTGCCACTTTTTCTGCATCACGAGTTATTTCAGGGTGTAGCTTAGATGTTTTCTTTAGTTTCCAGTCTTTAATTTCCAATGTAAACCCTGTTATCTTCAAATTCAATGAAATGAAATCAACATTTCATCGTTTATCTCTCTACTCTTTTTGATTTTTGTTATTTTTCTCTCTTATTTTTCTTTCAGTTCTAATAATACGTCTTTAAATAACATGACATGCTTGCGGACTTCATGCCCAGATCCAAACACGCTGTCTAACTGTGAAATAATGATCCAAGAACCGGAATATGATGAAGAAGAGGCTTTTAGGGAAATAAATCGAGAATTGGAACAATTTGAGAATAATCCTAAGTCGAACTTAAATGATATCGAGCCGGTTATTTTGGCTAATTCTGAAGAATTCAAGGAAACCAAGATAAGAATTCACACAGATGAAAAAACCCGGGACGCACTGATCTAACTTTTATTTGAATTCAAAGATGTGTTTGGTTGGTCATACGATGACATGTCAAGACTAAGTATTGATTTGGTGGTTCATAAGTTGCCAACTTACCCCGATTATCCCCCTGTCCAGCAAAAGTAAAGGAAGTTCAAAACTGATATCAGTGACAAAATTAAAGAAGAGGTCACAAAACAGTTGAAAGCGGGGGGGGGGGGTCCGAGTGGTTCGATACACCACATGGTTAGCCTGTGTAGTTCCAGTGCCAAAGAAAGACGGTAAAACTCGAGTGTGCATGGATTATAGAGATCTGAACAAAGCAAGTCCTAAGGATAATTTCCCTTTGCCGAACGTCCGCATCCTTGTTTATAACTGTGCCAAACATGAGATACAGTCCGCCGTGGATTGTTACGCAGGATATTGTCACACCTCCTTTTTACACTACTGCACCCCCGGAAGGGTGTAATAAAAGGAGTTTTTCCAATTAAAGGACAATCGAAATGGGATATATTATTAAGAGTTGGAGTCGCCACTTTAGAGATTTATGATGTCCCAAGTCACCGATTTGAATCCCGGATCGAGAAAAAAATTGACTCTGTATTACAGTCTACGAACCAGAAATTCGGATAAGGAATTCTGTTAACCCGGGAGAAGGTGTTAGGCATTCCCGAGTTCCGTGGTTCTAGCACGGTCGCTTAACTGTTATATTTGGCTAAATTACCTGATTTTTAATACATGTCTTTACCTATGTGCTTTTAACTTTGAACTGCTTTTATTATTATTAGAATTGCAACGTCGTGAGAACGCGTCTCGAACCACGTCACATCAATGTACCCGTGGTTATTGACACATTTCGACTTCGTTGAGATTTGGATTTGGGTCACATAAATGTGCACCCAAGTTTAAGAAAGTAAATTATTGAAAGCGCGCCTAAAGTGACTAGCGCGTTATTATTTTGGGAAAGCCGTGAAATTCGCTAGACGGCCCATCCCGAAATCTAAGCAATTATTACAACCATTTATTGAGGGCCCTGCAATTTATGTGTTTTTGTCTAGCGAGGTTCATCTCATTTTTCTTTAAAGGCTAGTCCTAAAGAAACTAGGATTTTTCTATTTATTCTTGTCTCTAAAATAAAAAAAAGAAATCCTAATTAATAACGACTATGTTTGAGGTCAATGGATTCCCGCTACTTGAACTGTCAGCCAGCTTGGGCCTGAAGCACAACCCGTTTAAATGGACCAAAATCCAGGCACACACGAGAGCAAACCCGTCTTAGGCCTGAGCCCAGGTTTACACGAGCGTTTAATTAAAACCAAACTTGGGCCACCTGAAATGCGTCGGAGCCCAGTCCATCCGAGATAGGTTGTTAAGCCTTAATCGCCCATTCAAAATGGATTTCAAGTATTCATGGACAGCTTTAAGTTACTCGTATTTCATCATTTACAACAAAGGAAAAACGTGATTCACCTATTCAGATTTATGAAACAACTAAACCCTTCTGATTTCAACTTAAAGATCAGATTATTTCTACTTATCTTTTGATGAGGTATTGGATACTATTAAGGTGAAAGAAACATATATTGAGAATGTTAAATCAATGATCAAATGATTCAGGGTCTCATGCAAGTTTAACTGTCAGCACATATGATAATTCAAGGACTCGAAGTGACTTCCCATTTCAACTACCTTCTGACTTTAATAATCAAATTAACATGAACAAAATTAAACTAGCTGAAACTGAAGGATAATTTCAGCTCAAATTACTACAGTTCAAGAACTCTATACTAAACATACAAACTAAGTTAGCTACAGCTAATTTCGTTCCACACTCATCAGTCTAACCATTTAACAAACACGAGATCCTTAAGCTGGCTGACAGTTAGTTGCAACATGTAGTTCAGATTAACCTAGGGCAATCCCAATTAACTGTCCACATTATTACAACCTAGACTATTGCTCAAATCAATACCATCTTAATCAACTAGCAACGAGTAACAATTTGAAAAACTTAAACTATATCAGATTGCATCCAAAGTGCAGAGATATGGTAGCATTTTTCGTTTCAACTTCAACTTGGAGTTACATGGAAGCAAATCAAGGAAGTGTACCTGGATGATGACAGTAGAAGAAGGAAAAGGAGTAATCAGCAGCAGTAACACAGTAGCACCAGTGGCAGTAATACAACAACAGTTTAAAAACAGCCAACATAACACTCAAAATACCAAAATGAAACCCCAGCAATCCACAGAATCACAGCAACTAGTAACCGACCCCAAATTCTTTAGATGTAACCAAATACCAATCGAAATACAATCAGAGACACCCCTAGAATCCAGTAACCAAAAGCTGAACTCGAAACTATAACTTGGCAATTAAAGCTGAAGTTCTCTTCAGTTTTTCAATGGAACAGTAGTAGTTGGACTAATTGACTGCTTAAACCCTCTCAAGATGCTCTTTTTGGTAACTTTTAAAAATGATCTTCTTAAACTCTCTAAGAAACTGATTTCAGGGTTCAAAAAACCAGCACCTCACTCTGCCCAAACCTTCACTATTTATATGCTCATTCCAGACCCTTTATCCCCTTGGAACACTTAAACTATTACCCACACCATTCTTGCCCATGATATTCTCTTACCTCCCCACTACCATGTGTTTTGTTCCATTTTTAATTCAATTGTTATGGGCATATTATAGTATTCAATTACTCCCCCTAAACCTCTCATACTATTATGTTTTCCAACCCACTAAGTATTAAACAAGACATTATTTTAATGGTCCATTAGTGCTTATTGACAGGACACTTAATCACTTCAAATTTTAAGTTCAAATTACCCCTGAACTTACTGTGAACTACTGAAAACACCCCTGAAACCCCTGTGATTTATGTCCTACCTTAAAACTTTTAATCTATACTACATCTTTCAGCTATAACCAATTCAATTCGAACTCATTTACTCAGCCACATGAACTGACTCCTAACAAGCAATCAAAACTGAATCCAATACATGACAATCATTGAGATTATCCATCACAATCAGTTCAAGCTTACATTCAGGCTAGACCAAATAGTATCCAAATAAGGACAAATTATTCAAAGCAACATACATTGGACTACTAAGGTCGGATTGATTACGATTGGGACATGTATACTAACACAATGCTACACTAAAACAAAGACGAATGAAATACTGTATACATTGAACTGGACCCAGAGGCTATGATTAAAACAAGTCGACACCAAACAACTGGACAAGAATTACTGAATTATAAACAAAACAGGTTAATCGACGAAATTACTTAAATGTAGGTTAATCAATTAGAAGAAAAACTGGACCAAGAAAAGTTCGATGGAGAAGGGAGAAAAATAACTGAAAATACGAAACTAATCAGACAAACAAAGCAACAACAAAAGAAAGTAAAGAAGAAGAAGATACCTCAGTATTACAGGCTAAACTCCCATCCGCTCCAATTGAAACTTCGACTTGAGTTTTGAAGCCGAAATGGACCTTAATCGAGTGTTCTCGACCGAGAACACTTGACTAAGGTCTATTACGACCTCAAATTATTTTGGCTTTTCTAGGGCTTGTTCAGTCGAATTAAAATTCGACGAACCCTGCTATGATTTGAGCAAAACTATCATGGGCTTTGGGGCGAGGGTGGTCTGATGGTCAAATGGTGTAACTTTGGGAAGGTTTAGGTCTGGCGCCGCCACTAAGGGTTTTTAAGGCGGTGCTAGGGTTCTTAGCTTAGATTCCTTATTTGAGGAGTCCCGGGGTGATTCGAAGAAAACCAACGACCTTTGAGTGACGAGGGAGGTCCAGGGGTGGCATGTTATTGATTTGGGGTCAAGTGGACAAGGTGAGGTTTTTGACTGATCATTCGATTGAAGATTTTAAGATGTTAGCTGGGATTCGAAGGATAAGGTTCAGGGTTTTGGAACGGGGAGGTTGAGGTGAATAAGTGGTGTAAATTTGGGGCTGTTTGGCCACCGTCCGCCGCCGTAGGCGATTTCCAGCGGGCGGAGGGCGGCAGTGGAGGGTTTGGTCTCTGAAGGGTTTTGAGAGAGACGAACGGGGGGGTTCTAAGGGGGTGGGGTTTGTTTGGGAGTTATATACTGTGGTGGGGATTTAATCCTGGCCGTTTGATCAACAAGATCAACGGCCTGGATCATTCACTTGAGTGAGACGACGTCGTCCCATTTCCTTTGAGACTGGATCAGGCTTTGGATGGGAATGGGTCGGGGCGTGGGGGTGAGTTGTAACCGTTGGATCAAATGAAAATCAACGGCTTGGATGGGGATGCTTTAAACGGCGTCATGTGGTTGATGTTGGGACTGGACTGGACCGTTTGATCAAGTGAGATCAACGATCCAGATTTGAGACGCCTAAACGGCGTCATTCCACCTGTCTCGAGGACTTGGCTGGATTGGACCGGGAAAGGGGTGAGATTTGGGCTGGTTTGGGATGGGCCTGGTCCGATTTTTCTTTTTAATTTCATTTTATTTTCTTTTCTTTTCTTTTTAAACTAATCTTCAAAATTAAAACTTAAAATCCTAATTTAAATTGTAAAACCCAAAATCAACTTAAAAATACTAATTAACTCTTAAAAAAAATTATCACACGTAATTAAATACCAAATAAAATCACACAATTTGACATTAAATGCTAAAATGCAAAGTACATTATTTTAGTGATTTTTTATTTTTGTAAGACAAACTTAATTACTCTTAATAAATCCTAAAAATTCAAATGCAACATATTTTATATTTTTATTAATTTAAACAAGCCAACATGTATACACAAACGTAAACAATGCAAGAAAAATAACACAAAATTCACAATAATTGTAAACAAACAAAAATTATTTTATTTTGAGTTTTTTGGAATGATTCTCATATAGGGCAAAAATCACGTGCTTACAGCTGCCCCTCTTTGCTCGGAAACATGAAGAATTTTTGTGCAAAGAAAAGTGAGCGGACACGAGCGATTTTTGCCCGTTTGAGTACTCCATGTGAAGCATCCTTTTTGAAATATTTGACCGAACCTTTGCTTCAAAAGGTCTCCTACATATCCCTGGCTAAAAGGGAATCAGGTCAATATAGTTCGGGAAGTTTTGGTAGCTGGGACTACCGTGGAACTGTGATTTTGCTGTTACTGCTGCTACCTACCTCCTTATTACGCTAGGCTAAAAGAAAATAAGAAGCTAGACTAAACCAGTCTATCAATTACAAAATCTTATCTAGATCTTCAGGCTTGCTCTTGTCGCCTTGTTTTCTTGTTGGCTTGCTTCCTCTGATGTTTCTTCACTTTTGACTTGACTCGTAGGCCTCTCTTGATTGCCGAACTTGGACTGTCTATTTCCTTCTGTTGAGCTTCGAATTATTTTCCTTCGAAGCTTGAATTGCTTTCTTCCGACCACTGTTGCCTTCCTTTTGATTTTTGAATTTGGATTTATGCTGGGGGTTCTTGTTGTAACCTTCCGCTCTACTGACTTCAAACTTCAATGTGTTCCTCTATTATACGGGCGGGCTTCCGACCTCAACCTTCAACTTAAAGTGTATAACCTCCATTCTCCAGGCGAGCTCCTGACTTCAACGTGAAAATATAGTGTATTCCTCTGTTCTACAGGCGAGCTCCTGACTTAAACTTGAAAATATAGTGTATTCCTCTGTTCTACAAGCGGGCTCCTAACTTCAGACTTGAAATGTATTCCTCTGTTCTACAGGTGGGCTCCTGATGTTAGACTTGAAAATATAATGTATTCCTCTGTTCTACAGGCGGGCTCCTGACTTCAGACTTGAAATGTATTCCTCTGTTCTACAAGCGGGCTATTGACTTCAGACTTGAAATGTATTCCTCTGTTCTACAGGCGGGCTCCTGACTTCAAACTTGAAATGTATTCCTCTGTTCTACAGGCGGGCTCCTGACTTCAAACTTGTAATGTATTCCTCTGTTTTACAGGCGGGCTCTTAACTTCAAACTTGAAAATATAATGTATTCCTCTGTTCTACAGGCGGGCTCCTGACTTCAGACTTGAAATGTATTCCTCTGTTCTACAGGCGGGCTCCTGACTTCAGACTTGAAATGTATTCCTCTGTTCTACAGGCGGGCTCCTGACTTCAAACTTGAAATGTATTCTATCGCCGTTGTTACTTCCTGCCTCCTGAATAATTTTCCTTCTAACTTGAATTATCTTTCTTCAGAACTTCTTCCCTCGAAACCTGTATTGTCTTCTGCGAACTGCTGGGGATAACACTTTTCAAAATGTGTTATCTTCCTCCTTCAAAGACTACTTTTCTTGAAGCTGGTGTTATCTTCCTTCTTCGAAACCACTTCCTTTAAAACTTGTGTTTTATTCCTCCGAAAATTGCCGGGGATAACACAGCTAGGGGAATTATCCTCCTCCATTAAGACTTGTTATTTTCCTTCTTTCAACCGCTGGGGATAACACTGGTTCACTGACCACTTCCCTTAAAACTTGTGTCTTCTTGCTTCTTCCAAGACTGCTTCACTCAGAGCTTGTATTGTCCTCCTCCGAAATTGCTTTTTTTGAAACTTGTTGTCTCGTTTTCCCTTAAAACTGGAATTGCTTTCCTCGTTCCTCCGACGGGTACCCGATTTCAAGAAAATTTTCAAACATGGAAGAAAATTTATGTTTGAAAATTTTCTGCCCCAGTTTGATAATCTTCCTTGTGGCATGTCTTTCCGCCATCAATAACATGTTCCTTACCTGCTTCAAATCAAAGAAAATTTTGTTAGTTTAAAACGTGGTGAGCGGTCGTGCCACTCCTTCCGGGGATGGTTTTTCCCTTTCCCTCTTTTCCATGATCCGCGTTGTCCGACCATCTTGAAACTTGGTCAATAATCTGCCGTGGATGCTCCTGCCTCTTGGCGATTCTTTATTCACCAACTTCTCGACTGTCGTTTTCCACTTTTACTCCAAACTCTCCCGAAATCTTAGACCAATCCATCATTTGGTCTTACAACGACATCTTTCTCATCCCCACCACACTATCAGCGTTTGCTGGGGATAATGTTATTTGTTGGGGATGATATTCCTCCTGGTCTTACAACGACATCTTTCTTGTTCCATTACGCTTATCCTCGGCTAGTCCTATCCAAATTTCACTTTGCACCATATTGGAAACTGGTAGTAGGCTCTGAAAATCCTTCTAAAAAAACAGACTACCATTGAAAAATCTTTAAACAAAAGAAATGAAAAATGATGACTTCAAGAGATGGAAAAAGAAAAGTCTTTTTGAACAACTGGGAGAAGAAAAAGGAAAAGAACTCATCTTAACAGTATAACCGATCCCAATGATCATGTCGTGCATTCTCGATTAAGCAACCCAGTCTATTTATATCAATCAACCTTCCTGATGGCCTTACTTTGCATTTCAAAAGGCCCCTGTGCAGGTTTTCACCGACAAAACTCTCTCATTTTATTTTTTTAGCTGGGGATCAAAGTGTTACTGATAAGACTCTCTCTGCTGGGGAATCCCTTGGCTATCCAATTCTTTTCAGCTTATGATCCTCTTTCTGCTGGGGATCAGAGTGTTCTTCCCGACTTCCATTCGCCTGACTTGGTACTTCTCGGATACAGATCGGGAGGTCTTTTTAGACATCAGCTGGGGATTGAACTTCTTATTATATGGCTTAAAAGAAAAGGGTATCAAGAGTTTTAAAATAATTTTGATGGGTAAAATGTTACAACTCTTGGAATCAAATTGCTTTCCCAAAATTAAAACATAACTTCTGCCCCAGTTTTTCTTGCTTGGGGATCTTTTGATTTTTATTACACTATGACCGAGCCGTGAGGCTCCTACGTATCCTTTTTGAGGAATCAGGTCGAATGTAGTTCACACTTCCTTTTTTTTTTCTTGTCACTTTCTTTTGTTTTTGTTATCGTTTTCTTTTCTCTCTTTTTATTATCATTTCATTCCTGATTCCAAAAGAGGGGTATGAAAGAATAAATAAGGCTCAAAGGGGAAGCAAGGGTTAAAGTGTTTGGATAGTAGAAAAATTGCCTCCATTATTTCATTCTCCGATACAATGCCAAGTACAAACAAACAAAACAATTACAACCAAAAGAAATCATACATAATATCTCTTGACTACGTCAGAATTGATAGCCATGTCTATACATCTTCCTTCAATATCTGTCAAACATAAAGCGCCATTGGACAGCACTCTGGTCATAATGAATGGTCCTTGCCAATTCGGGGCGAACTTTCCCTTTGCTTCGGCCTGATGTGGAAGGATCCGTTTCAACACTTGCTGCCCCACTTCAAATTTCCTGGGACATACCTTCTTATTATATGCTCTTGCTATCCTCTTTTGATATAATTGGCCATGACATAATGTTGTCAATCTCTTTTCATCAATCAAGCTCAACTGCTCCAATCGGGCTTTGACCCATTCATCATCATCAATCTCAGCCTCAGCGATAATCCGGAGAGACGGAATTTCAACCTCTGCCGGTATCACTGCTTCGGTCCCATATATCAACAAATAAGGAGTTGCACCTACTGAAGTACGAACAGTAGTGCGATAACCCAACAATGCAAATGGTATCTTTTCATGCCATTGTCTGGACCCTTCTACCATCTTCCTCAATATCTTCTTTATATTCTTGTTGGCTGCCCCAACCGCTCCATTCGCTTTGGGACGATATGGGGTGGAATTACAGTGTGTAATCTTAAACTGTTGACACACTTCTTTCATCAAACTACTGTTAAGATTAGCACCATTATCTGTGATGATCACCTTTGGGATCCCAAATCTACAAATGAGATAGGAATGAACAAAATCCACCACGGCTTTCTTGGTTACCGACTTGAAAGTTTTAGCTTCGACCCACTTGGTGAAATAATCGATGGCCACCAGAATGAACCTATGACCGTTGGAAGCTGCTAGCTCAATAGGTCCACTGACATCCATCCCCCATGCAACAAAAGGCCACGGTGCGGACATTGTGTGTAATTTTGTCGATGGAGAATGAATCAGATCTTCGTGTATCTGGCACTGATGGCATTTACGCACAAAACTGATACAATCTCGCTCCATAGTGAGCCAATAAAATCCTGCTCGAAGAATCTTCTTTGCCAATATATATCCACTCATATGTGGCCCGCAAGCTCCAGAATGCACCTCTGTCATAACTGTCGCGGCTTGATTGGCATCTATGCATCTTAGCAATCCCAAGTCCGGTGTTCTTTTGTACAACACCCCTCCACTGAAGAAAAAATCCATTTGCCAATCGCCGAATGGCTCTCTTTTGATCTCCTGTGGCCTGCTCCGGGTATACCCCCATCTTGAGGTACTCCTTGACATCATAGAACCATGGTTCGCCATCTAGTTCTTCCTCTATCATGTTACAATAAGCATGCTGATCATGAACCTGAATGTGCAACGGATCAACATGAATTTTATCCGGATGGTGCAACATCGATGCTAAGGTGGCCAAAGCATCGGCAACCTCATTATGAACTCTCAGGATGTGCCAAAACTCCATTGATCGAAACCGTTGACGTAGATTGTGCAAGCATTATCGGTATGGTATGAGCTTCAAATCCCGTGTTTCCCATTCACCTTGAATCTGATGTACCAGGAGGTCCGAGTCTCCCAAGACCAAAACATCCTGAACATCCATATCTGCAGCTAACCTTAAGCCCAAAATGCATGCCTCATACTCAGCTATGTTGTTGGTACAATAGAACCGTAGCTGAGCCGTAACAGGATAATGATTCCCTATTTCGGAAATGAGTACCGCTCCTATTCTAACTCCCTTCGCGTTTGCCGCTCCATCAAAGAAAAGCTTCCATCCTGGTTCTTCAGTCAATTCCAGCTCATCGATATGCATCACTTCTTCATCCGGAAAATACGTCCTCAATGGCTCATATTCTTCATCGACTGGATTCTCGGCCAAGTGATCTGCCAATACCTGTGCTTTCATCATAGTTCGAGTCACGTAAACAATGTTGAACTCCGTAAGCAAAATCTGCCACTTTGCAAGCCTCCCTGTGGGCATAGGCTTCTGAAAAATATACTTCAATGGGTCCAGACGAGATATGAGGTAAGTAGTATAAGACGACAAATAATGCTTCAACTTCTGTGCCACCCAAGTTAGGGCGTAACATGTCTTCTCAAGTTGAGTGTACTTAACCTCATAAACCGTAAACTTCTTGCTGAGATAATAGATGGCCTGCTCCTTCCTTCCTGTGATGGCGTGTTTCCCCAGTACACAACCAAATGAATTCTCCAGGACCGTTAGATAGAGAATCAACGGTCTTCCTGGCTCGGGTGGAACCAACACAGGTGGATTCGATAAGTACCCTTTTATCTGGTCAAATACCTCCTGACATTCTTCCGTCCGTTCTATTGCAGCATCTTTCTTCAGTAACCAAAAAATGGGTTCACAAGTCGCGGTGAGTTGAGCGATAAACCTGCTGATATAATTCAACCTTCCCAACAAACTCAACACTTCGGTTTTGTTCTTTGGAGGTGGCAACTCCTGAATGGACTTGATCTTTGACGGGTCTAACTCAATGCCTCGCCTACTGACTATGAATCCCAACAGCTTTCCAGATGGAACACCAAATGCACATTTAGCAGGGTTGAGCTTAATATCGTACTTCCGAAGTCTTTGGAAAAACTTCCTTATGTCTCTTACGTGATCTGCCTGATGCTTGGATTTTATAATCACATCATCTACGTATACCTCAATCTCTTTGTGTATCATATCATGAAACACAGTAGTCATTGCCCTCATGTACATTGCTCCAGTGTTCTTCAGACCGTATGGCATTACCCGATAGCAATAAGTTCCCCACGTCGTGATGAAAGCCGTCTTCTCTGCATCTTCCTCATCCATCAGAATCTGATGATACCCAGCATAACAATTCACAAAAGACCCGATCTCGCATTTGGAATAATTATCGAT
Source organism: Nicotiana glauca (assembly GCA_026770625.1). Taxonomy (NCBI): domain Eukaryota; kingdom Viridiplantae; phylum Streptophyta; class Magnoliopsida; order Solanales; family Solanaceae; genus Nicotiana; species Nicotiana glauca. The sequence goes on from MU719502.1 coordinate 87,067, forward strand.
CAAGATATGGATGTTGGGTAACGGGAAGTTATCCTTTGGGCTTGCTCTGTTCAGATTGTGATAATCAACACATACCCTAATTTTTCCATCTTTCTTCGGTACTGGCACCACATTCGCCAACTAACTAGGATATCGAGTAACCCGAATAACCTTTGCATTCAGCTGTTTAGTTACTTCTTCCTTAATCTTCACACTCATGTCAGTTTTGAACTTCCTCAATTTCTGCTTGATGGGAGGGCATGCTGGGTCAGTGGGCAATTTGTGAACCACTAAATCGATGCTCAAACCCGGCATATCATCATATGACCATGCAAAAATGTCTTTGAACTCAATAAGTGCTTTGATTAATTCTTCCCTGATGTTTGGTTCAATGTGGACGCTTATTTTAGTTTCCCGAACGTCATCCGCATTCCCCAGATTGATGGCTTCTGTGTCATTCAAGTTGGGCTTGGGTTTCTCTTCAAATTGGCTTAATTATCTGTTAATTTCTTCGAAGGCTTCATCCTCATCGTATTCCGACTCTTCATCATATTCTACCTCTTGTACTATTAGTTCAGAATCAGATTGATTTTTTAGACTAGGTTGAAGATCCGTCGTGCATGCCATGTCATTAGGACCAGTATAAAGAGAACTGTTCAGAAAAAGAAAAGAAGAAAATAAAATTAAAATAATATAAAGAGTAAAGAAGAAACTTTCATTGATTGAAGTACATGATAACAAGGTTTCACACTTTTGCCGAATACAAAAATAAAAGAAAACTGGATTACAACCCTGGAATAATCCAGCTAAACATGAAGGAAAATCAAAGCCTACTACCAAGACTCCCTCCGCATGGGAAGAGGAGTAGCCATCCAATTGTTGACCTTGGCCTTAGGCCCCACAAACTGCACATCTGCCTTGCTGGATCCTTCCCCAGCTTCTACCGTGTTGACTTTGGCAAATAATCTTTTAAAACCTTCATCCAAATCCCCATTTATACCAATCAGTGGCCCTGTAACCTTGGACATCAATTGCTTTTTGATGCTTGGCCTGACAAAAGATTGGGACGGGCGTGGGATTGGCTTGGGAAGGACCCATGCCCTTTTCTTCATCTTCTTGGCCCGTCGCACATCCGCCGCTGTGGTCTTGAACCCCAACCCAAAGGTATCCAGATTCTTGTGCAAGGAAACTGGTTGAACAATACCTTGAAGATCAGCCCCCAAACCCTTGCCAGGCACAAACCCGTTTTTTCAACATCTCCGAGGCTACCATGACAGTTGCAGCTGCTATTCTGGGAAGTGGGATGTTTTCACCCTCAGGAACCTTATCCACTGAAACCGTATCGAAAACCTGGTAGACCCACGGCCCCTTGTCATCACCAGTCTCTATGAAGGGTATTATGGCATCACTTATGCATGTATTGTCTTCCCCATGCACTACGATCTCTTGTCTATCCCACTCGAACTTGACCATCTGATGTAGTGTAGAAGGCACGACTTTGGCAGCATGAATCCACGATCGCCCCAACAGAAGATAATATGATACTGCGATGTCTAACACTTGGAACTCTATGGTGAACTCGACTGGACCAATTTTCAACTCAAGTATGATGTCACCCACTGTGTCTGTACCACCCCCATCAAACCCTCGAACGCAGATGTTGTTCTTGTGAATTCGGTCATTATCAACCTTCAATTTGTTCAAGGTGGACAACGGGCAAATATTGATACTAGACCCATTAATTATTAATACTCGAGTGACTACCGAGTCTTCACACTTCACGGTCAAATAGAGAGCTCTATTATGTTCTGTACCCTCCACTGGTAACTCATCGTCGGAAAATGTCACCCGGTTCACCTCAAAAATCTTGTTTTCTATTTTCTCCAGATGGTTCACAAAAATCTTATCCGGCACATGGGCTTCGTTCAGAATTCTCATCAATGCCTGGCGGTGCTCGTCTGAATGGATCAATAATGATAGCAATGAGATCTGTGCCGGGGTCTTCCTCAGCTGCTCCATAATGGAGTAATCCCACGTCTTCATCTTCTTTAAGAATTCTTCCGCCTCTTCCTCGGTAAGTGGCTTTTTGTTGCTACTGGATTGGTCCGTCTTAACTCTGCGGGAGCAATATACCTTCCCGAATGAGTTAGACCTTGGGTTTCACACACTTCTTCCCTAACCTCCTTCCCCTTATACATCACTGTCACTTGGTTGTAGCTCCATGACATGGCCTTTTTACTGATTATCGGCAACTACAATACTGGCTTGATGACAACCGGTTATGTGTGAGCCCCTTTCACGACTAACACAGGTGTGCTTGATGCCCCTTGCATCACTATCTTGACCGGCTCAGGTTTCTTTGCAACAACGGACGACCCTTTCCCCATCACCACAACTGGCTTGGTGTCTACACTTTTCAGCTGTACCACTGTCTTCTTATTATTTAGTTTTTCCTTGGGACTGCCTTCGCTGGCCCGGATCATCATCACTGTTTGCGAGGGCCTCTTAAACTCCCCTCCCTTGTGCTCTAGTTCGATCAGGTGGGTCTCATGGTGCGTTAGCAGCGGGTTCTGATTGATGTTTGGAGCTTCTGGAGCCTGAACCTCAATCCTGTTTGTATCAATAAGGTCTTGCACTGCCGTCTTCAACTTCCATGATTTCTCAGTATCATGTCCGGGGGCCCCCGAACAATATTCACAGCTCACTGAATGGTCCAGATTTCTGGGAAGGGGATTTGGCAATTTGGGCTCAATAGGATTCAACAGGCCTAACTGCCTCAGTTTGTGGAAAAGAGTAGTGTAGGTTTCTCCCAGCGGAGTAAATGTTCTCTGCCTCTACACCTTCTCATTCTTGAAACATGGTTTCCCACAGAAACCTGACCCTGACGGATTTATATAGGCCCTCGGGGGTGGATATGTGTTTTGTGGAGGTGGATATGTATTTTGGGGAGCCGACGCATGCCATTGCGGGTGAGCTGGAGGCTGGGTATATGTTTGGGCGTGATGGACGAAAAAACGTGGCTCTGGGTATTAGGGTTGTGGAGGGCTATATGGAGTGTATGGGTAATTTGGGTGGTGGGGTCTGGGCTGGTAGTAGGGTGACGGATCTCTGGATCTGGACCAAGTACCTGCTTCGACTGTTGCGACTTCTTCTCTCTTCTTTTTCCCGAGCACACCTCCTGTGCCGCTCTGGATAGCCTGTGTGGTAGCCTTGATCGCCGAGTAACTCATTATCTTGTTGGACTTGAGTCCTTCTTCAATCATGCCGCCCATCTTTATGACCTCATTGAAAGATTTACCAACTGATGTCACCAGGTGACCAAAGTACGTTGGCTCCAAAGTCTGTAAGTAATAATCTACCATTTCACCTTCCCTCATAGGAGGGTCGACTCTTGCCGCCTGCTCCCTCCAAAGGAACCCAAATTCCCTGAAGCTCTCTCCAGGCTTTTTCTCAAGTTTCAACAATGTGAGACGGTCAGGGACGATCTCAAGGTTATACTGGAAGTGACCTGCAAATGCTTGTGCTAGATCATCCCAGGTGTACCACCTGCTAGTATCCTTCTTCGTGTACCATTCCAGCGTAGATCCGCTCAAACTTTGACCAAAATAAGCTATCAACAGCTCGTCTTTTCCCCCGACCCCTCTCATCTTACTGCAAAAACCTTGCAGATGTGCCATTGGATCACCGTGCCCCTCGTACAGATCAAACTTTGGCATCTTGAAACCCGCCGGCAGTTGAACATCGGGGAAAGGACACAGATCTTTGTAGGCCACACTGACTTGGCCGCCCAACCCATGCATATTCCTGAAGGACTGCTCCAGGCTTTTCACTGTGCGAAGCACTTTTTCCTGCTCCGAACTCTTGGCCGGCCTCTCAGTTTCCGCCGGGATCTCAAAGTGAGGATTATAAGTATGTGGCTCGGGTGCTTTGAAGGTAGGTTCAGGGAGATAGTATTGGTTATCGTGAGCCTGAAACAACGGCTCACTAGATGATCTTTGTAGTGTGGCTGGTGGGGGTGCCACGAAAACAGGAACAATTGGTGGAGGAGGGTTCTGATTGGGTGGTGGAGCTTGGGGATCGTAGTCATTTTTCCCCTAATAGTATTGTTGAATTGGGAAGCTGGTCGATGGGCCAGGGGGAGGGTATTCCGGCGTGTGTATCGGTGGGAGAGTAGGAGTAGCGGGATGGACTGACACTTTTTGCACCCTAGCCCAGGCTAGGTGCATTTCTTTCATCTCTTGTATCAACTTATCTACTTCCTCCTTCAGCATTTGATTTTTCGTCTTTTCCTCCTCAACACTTTTCTCTGAGTTAGACATGTTTTTCGGTATGGGCCCTTTAGATCTTGTTTGGTAATGGTAATCTGCCAGTATGTTCTAACAAGCTAACTGTCTGAAACTGGATGTAACAAACTTTGTTAGCGTTAGAGTTTAACACATATTGCAACTGCACGTTGGGATGCAATGTTCCTAAGCAGTTTAATCATTTCTACATGTCTTTGCTCTGACCGTATGTGTCATCCCGACTTATTTTATTTGCCCCTTTTTAGTGCTTTCCAAATTTCCTTATTTGTTTTCTCATTTTCTCTTTTTCTTTTCTTTTCTTTTTCTCTTTTTTCTATCTTTTTCTTGTTCTTCCTCTCTTTTCTTTTCTCTTTCTCTTTATTTATTTCGGCTCTTTCCTCTTTAAATTGTTTATAGAGAAATCATAACCGGATCTGATGAGGATTGCCTACGTATCGCGACGCCACACGAATCAGATCATATCGTAGTTCAAACCAAAGTGCGAAAAATAAAGACACCTATTTTTGCATTTTCCAATTTTCATTAACAAAACGTTCTATTACAAGGCAAAACATTTTGAAAGGAAACTGACAGACTTGATATAGACTACAGACTCTGAAGACAAGGAAATTACAGAATAAAACTATGAATGCCTTAGAGCTTTGAAATTTGGTGCCCGCGGGGCGTCGTTCGGCTTCGCCGCGGCCTTTGGTGCAAGGCCTCTTTGCAGATCTTTCAAATCTTCCATGATCTGGTGGACATAGGTCATTATTGAAGCAAAGCGGGTAGTGCGGGACATATCCTCGCAAGCTAGGCACTTCATGGTGATGTAGTGCCCGATATCGTCGATTCTTCCCCAGATTCTATCTTTTTCCCGAAGCAACCGCTCTATCTGTTGGTTCCGTGCTCCTAGCACTTGAGCGTTGTGAAAGAGTTGATCTTGCAATTCATGCATCTATTTCTACATTCGCGCCATCAGGTCATAACAGCGTGTCCTATCAGCTCGGTAGTCTCTGGCTTGTCTGAAGACCCGTTCTTTGAGGGTAGATATTGTTTCTCTCAACATAGTAATGTTCCCCTCGTAATCTCTCTTCATCTGCCGCATACGATGTGCCCGCTCTTCTGTACCTTTTGCCCATCTGGCCCGGATCCTTGTCAATCTAGCTTCAGATCCTTCCAAACCCTTACGACATTCAATGATTTGCCTTTTCAACTCCTTTATCAACCCTTCGTCAGATCGGCTTCTCGGTTGTTTGTCGGCATCCGTTCTCATCTGGCGGATTTGGGTCCTCAAGGCCTCATTTTCTTGGGCCAACTTCTTTTTATCCCCTTCGTCGGCGGTGGCCTGCAAACTGCTTTTGAACTGGAGATCCTGGACCTGTTTCTCCATTGCTCCTATGCGGGCCCTATATTCCCTTTCTTTTTCTAACCAACCCCACTGTTCCTGCGATGATTCAACAAAGTCCTAGCGGTGTGATCTTTTAGCTGGTCTCTCGTGCTTGAGATCTCTCTTATACCAAGCAAGATATTCTGGCGATGCTTCGCCTTTGGCCCAATCCTGCACGCAAGTATTTACTTTTAAGCATTGACATTCATTCCAGACCCGGCGGACTCTTGCTTCGGGAAACTGTCCGTTAGGGCTAATCTCAAATACTTAAATGTTAAGATCTTCCTCCCGTGGCACTATTTGGCATCTCCCGAGCTGTCTCAAGACCCGATATGGAACGTAAGGTTGGATTCTCTTAAGTCCCATCAAGATAATATGTGATCTAGCCGCTGATATACATATGACTTCATCCACAGATAACCACCCAAATGTCCATTCTATCTGGCTTGCGGTGACAGAACGCAGTCGCGCTACCCATTTGGTGACCCCTTCTGGCAAACTAATCCCGTCGACCCTTGTAGAAAACTCGTCTATACATGTCTTATTCGATGACCCATAGCTCATAAATTGAGGGTGATGACATAAGTGTTCAATCATCCACATTTGTAGCAATACATTGCAACCCTCAAAGAAATCCCTTCCGGCTTTGCAAGCAGTAAGAGCGCAGAAGATGTCGGCTATTATCATGGGTGCCAGAGTGTTGTTATCTTGAGTGAGCAAAGTACTGATGACCCCGGCGACTTGTATATCAATTTTCCCGTCTTTTATAGGAAACACTAGAAGTCCCAGAAAGGCCACCATAAACGCAATACACCTATGCTCTTCCCATTTCAGGCGGTTTTCTTTGCTATAGACTTTGCTTTCTGGGTTGTTGAACCCTCCGATCTGACCATATCTATCGTATATGAATGACATAGTACAAAAACCCTCTGCCAAGTCCGGGTTGTGAACCGTTCTGCGTATCTTTAGAGTGCCTAAGAACCTCTGTATGGTTATGGCCCTCGGAGCAATCAAATACTATTCTCTCAAGGGAATTTTGGGACCCCCGATGTATCCCGCTATTTCTTCCAATGTCGGTGTAAGCTCAAAATATGAGAAGTGAAATACATTGTATGCCGGGTCCCAGAACGAAACCAATGCCTTTATGATATCCCCCCTCGGGTTGATCTTCAACAACCTAGTAAGGCCTCCTAATTACAACTTGACCGGGTCTTGCCCTGATTCGCCTAAGTCATTCCACCACATACGTAATCCCAAAGGGATCTTGTTTATAAGGGCTCCAGGTGAATTCTGATTCGTGCTCATTCTGCACATTTATTAAGGTGATTAAGCAAAAGAAAAACATCATTCGACTCAAGGCAAAACTAATAAAAAAAAATTTCAAAATGAAAGACTCGATTTTTCGAACACGGCCTTTCAGCACTCCGGGGACGAAGATTTTAAGGTTGTGTGGGCCAACCGGCCAAAATCTAAAAGAAATGACTAAAGGTGGCCGTTTACGCAAAGTCAGCCTTCCGACATCCCTTTCGGTAACATTCGATTATATTTGACAAAAGCGGCACCACCCGACTTATTCATGACGAAAATATTAATTTTGACATTTTTTTTGGCGATTTTTGAAAAAGGGGAGTTGGACCCGACGAGGGTTGCCTACGTATCTCACATCCGGTAAGAATCAAACATGCGTAGTTCGGGAAAAGAAAATAAATTGAATTTGAAAACAAGACTCTTTTATTCAAACTAAAAACATTTCTCTTTCTTTCCTTTTTCTTTCAAAAATTTGGCAGAGTTTCGACACTACTTGGGCGTTGGTTTGTTTTTTTTTTCAAAAATAAGTAGTTATCTCTCTACACTGTTATTTTTTCTCTTTTTCCCTTTTCACAAATTTCCAATATTCTCGATTTTCAGAAGCCGGTCATCATGCAAGTTTGAAGCAAATAAATGCATAAAACAAACAGGATGCAGCAGGATGGTCTTTTTTTTAATCTCAGGTTACCTGTCCTAGACGGACCCAACCCCTGTGTTGAGTCCCCTGATTCAAATGCAACATGATGCAAATAAGCGTTCCTACTAGGGATCCAGCATGAAGTCAAGTTATTCTAGGTTCAAAACCTAGGTATGTGTTCTAAACAGTGTACCCGAGCGGACAACTCGCGTCGAGGAGGGGGCTATGTACCGGGGACCCGCGAGATCGTCCTGCTTTGTAACTTATCTGGCCTCTTTCTTATTTCAGGGTATGACACTAACAACATAGGGAGTCTCAACCAGTAAGCACATCCCCGGAGGTGAGAAGAGAAAGGTTTCGGCACATTTTATATATACAATTCAAATAATATCAAAGCGGTAAAGCATTTAGCACATTTAGCAGGAAAACATGTAGAAAAATCAGATAAAGCCAAACATAACAATTATTCTAAGCTCAAATTCTTAAACCCTGAATCAAAGTTTTGGGTAAAGAAGTAGTTTCCCCAGCAGAGTCACCAGAGCTATCACACCTCCTTTTTACACTACTGCACCCCCGGAAGGGTGTAATAAAGGGAGTTTTTCCAATTAAAGGACAATCGAAACGAGATTTATTATTAAGAGTTGGAGTCGCCACTTGAGAGATTTATGGTGTCCCAAGTCACCGATTTGTATCCTGAATCGAGGAAAAAATTGACTCTGTATTACAGTCTACGAACCAGAAATCCGGATAAGGAATTCTGTTAACCCGGGAGAAGGTGTTAGGCATTCCCGAGTTTTGTGGTCCTAGCACGGTCGCTTAACTGTTATGGGAATGTGTCTCGAACCACGTCACATCAATGTACCCGTGGTTATCGACACATTTTGACTTCGTAGAGATTTGGATTTGGGTCACATAAATGTGCACCCAAGTTTAAGAAAGGAAATTATTGAAAGCGCGCCTAAAGTGACTAGCGCGTTATTATTTTGGGAAAGCCGTGAAATCCGCTAGATGGCCCATCCCAAAATCTAAGCAATTATTATAACCATTTATTGAGGGCCCTGCAATTTATGTATTTATGTCTAGCGAGGCTCATCTCATTTTTCTTTAAAGGCCATTCCTAAAGAAACTAGGATTTTTCTATTTATTCTTGTCTCTAAAATAAAGAAAAGAAATCCTAATTAATAACGACTATGTTTGAGGTCAATGGATTCCCGCTACTTGAACTGTCAGCCAGCTTGGGCCGGAAGCACAGCCCGTTTAAATGGACCAAAATCCAGGCACACACGAGAGCAAACCCGTCTTAGGCCTCAGCCCAGGTTTACACGGGCATTTAATTAAAACCAAACTTGGGCCGCCTGAAATGCGTCGGAGCCCAGTCCATCCGAGGTAGGCTGTTAAGCCTTAATCGCCCATTCGAAATGGATTTCAAGTATTCATGGACAACTTTAAGTTACTCGTATTTCATCATTTACAACAAAGGAAAAACGTGATTCACCTATTCAGATTGATGAAACAACTAAACCCTTCTGATTTCAACTTAAAGCTCAGATTATTTCTACTTATCTTTTGATGAGCTATTGGATACTATTAAGGTGAAAGAAACATATATTAAGAATGTTAAATCAATGATCAAATGATTCAGGGTCTCATGAAAGTTTAACTGTCAGCACATATGAGAATTCAAGGACTCGAAGTGACTTCCTATTTCAACTACCTTCTGACTTTAATAATCAAATTAACAGGAACAAAATTAAACTAGCTGAAACTGAAGGACAATTTCAGCTCAAATTACTACAGTTTGAGAACTCTATACTAAACATACAAACTAAGTTAGCTACAGCTAATTTCGTTCCACACTCATCAGTCTAACCATTTAACAAACACGAGATCCTTAAGCTGGCTGACAGTCAGTTGCAACATATAGTTCAGATTAACCTAGGGCAATCCCAATTAACTGTCCACATTATTACAACCCAGTCTATTGCTCAAACCAATACCATCTTAATCAACTAGCAACGAGTAACAATTTGAACAACTTAAACTATATCAGATTGCATCCAAAGTGCAGAGATATGGTAGCAATTTTCGTTTCAACTTCAACTTGGAGTTACATGGAAGCAAATCAAGGAAGTGTACCTGGATGATGACAGTAGAATAAGGAAAAGGAGTAATCAGCAGCAGTAACACAGTAGCACCAGCGGCAGTAATACAACAACAGTTTAAAAACAGCCAACATAACACTCAAAATACCAAAATGAAACCCCAGCAATCCACAGAATCACAGCAACTAGTAACCGACCCCAAATTCTTTAGATGTAACCAAATACCAATCGAAATACAATTAGAGACACCCCTAGAATCCAATAACCAAAATCTGAACTCGAAACTATAACTTGGCAATTAAAGCTGAAGTTATCTTCTTTTTTTCAATGGAACAGTAGTAGTTGGACTAATTGACTGCTTAAACCCTGTCAAGATGCTCTCTTTGATAACCTTTAAAAATGATCTTCTTAAACTCTCTAAGAAACTGATTTCAGGGTTCAAAAAACCAGCACCTCACTCTGCCCAAACCTTCACTATTTATATGCTCATTCCAGACCCCTTATCCCCTTGGAACACTTAAACTATTACCCACACCATTCTTGCCCATGATATTCTCTTACCTCCCCACTACCATATGTTTTGTTCCATTTTTAATTCAATTGTTATGGGAATATTATAGTATTCAATTACTCCCCCTAAACCTCCCATGCTATTATGTTTCCCAACCCACTCAGTATTAAACAATATATTATTTTAATGGTCCATTAGTGCTTATTGACACGGCACTTAATCACCTCAAATTTCAAGTTCAAATTACCCTTGAACTTACTGTGAACTGCTGAAAACACCCCTGAAACCCCGGTGATTTATGTCCTACCTTAAACCCTTTAATATATACTACATCTTTCAGCTATAACCAATTCAATTCGAACTCATTTACTCAGCCACATGAACTGACTCCTAACAAGCAATCAAAACTGAATCCAATACATGACAATCATTAAGATTATCCATCACAATTAGTTCAAGCTTACATTCAGGCTAGACCAAATAGTATCCAAATAAGGACAAATGATTCAAAACAACATACATTGGACTACTAAGGTCGGATTGATTACGATTGGGACAGGTATACTAACACAATACTACACTAAAACAAAGACGAATGAAATACTGTATACATTGAACTGGACCCAGAGGCTAAGATTAAAACAAGTCGACACCAAACAACTGGACAAGAATTACTAAACTATAAACAAAACAGGTTAATCGATGAAATTTCTTAAATGTGGGTTAATCAATCAGAAGAAAAACTGGACCAAGAAAAGTCTGATGGAGAAGGGAGAAAAATAACTGAAAATACGAAACTAATCAGACAAACAAAGCAACAACAAAAGAAAGTAAAGAAGAAGAAGATACCTCAGTATTACAGGCTAAACTCCCATCCGCTCCAATTGAAACTTCGACTTGAGTTTTGAAGCCGAAATGGACCTTAATCGAGTGTTCTTGACAGAGAACGCTTGACTAAGGTCGATTATGACCTCAAATTATTTTGGCTTTTCTAGGGCTTGTTCAGTCGAATTAAAATTCGACGAACCCTGCTATGATTTGAGCAAAACTATTATGGGCTTTGGGGCGAGGGTGGTCTGGTGGTCAAATGGTGTAACTTTGGGAAGGTTTAGGGCTGGCGCCGCCACTAAGGATTTTTAGGGCGGCGCTTTGGCTTAGATTCGTTATCCGAGGAGTCTCGGGGTGATTCGAAGGAAACCAACGACCTTTGAGTGACGAGGGAGGTCTAGGGGTGGCATGGTGTTGATTTGGGGTCAAGTGGACAAGGTGAGGTTTTTGACTGATCCTTCGATTGAAGATTCGAAGATGATGGCTGGGATTCGAAGGATAAGGTTCAGGGTTTTGGAACGAGGAGGTTGATGTGAATAAGTGGTGTAAATTTGGGGCTGTTTGGCCACCGTCCGCCACCGTAGGCGATTTTCGGCAGGCGGCGGGCGGCGGTGGAGGGTTTGATCTCTGAAGGGTTTTGAGAGAGACGGACGAGGGTGGGTGGTTCTAAGGGGGGTGGGGTTTGTTTGGGAGTTATATACTGGGGTGGGGATTTAATCCTGGCCGTTTGATCAAACGAGATCAACGGCCTGGATCATTCACTTGAGTGAGACGACGTCGTCCCATTTCCTTTGAGACCGGATCGGGCATTGGATGGGAATGGGTCGGGGCGTGGGGGTAAGTTGTAACCGTTGGATCAAATGAAAATCAACGGCTTGGATGGGGATGCTTTAAACGACGTCGTTTGGTTGATGTTGGGGCTAGACTGGACCGTTTGATCGAGTGAGATCAACGCTCCAGATTTGAGACGCCTAAACGGCGTCGTTCCACCTGTCTCGAGGACTTGGCTGGATTGGACCGGGTAAGGGGTGAGATTTGGGCTGGTTCGGGATGGGCCTGGTCCGATTTTTCTCTTTAATTTCATTTTGTTTTCTTTTGTTTTCTCTTTAAACTAATCTTCAAAATTAAAACTTAAAATCCTAATTTAAATTGTAAAACCCAAAATCAACTTAAAAATACTAATTAACTCTTAAAAACAATTATCACACGTAATTAAATACCAAATAAAATCACACAATTTGACATTAAATGCTAAAATGCAAAGTACATTATTTTAGTGATTTTTCATTTTTGTAAGACAAACTTGATTACTCCTAATAAATCCTAAAAATGCAAATGCAACATATTTTGTATTTTCATTAATTTAAACAAGCCAACATGCATACACAAACGTAAACAATGCAAGAAAAATAACACAAAATTCACAACAATTGTAAACAAACAAAAATTATTTTATTTTGAATTGTTTGGAATGATTCTCATATAGGGAAAAAATCACGTGCTCGAAGATATCACCAGGTGTTGATGGATGAAGAGGATGCAGAAAAGACAGCTTTTACCACACCCTGGGGCACATACTATTACAGAGTCATGCCTTTTGGTCTGAAGAACGCTGGGGCAACCTACATGAGGGCCATGCCTGCCATTTTTCATGACATGATGCACCAAGAGATATAGGTGTATGTGGATGACGTGATCATCAAATCCAAGACCCAGGACGACCATGTTCGGGACTTGAGAAAATTCCTTGAGCGGCTGCGTAAATATGATCTGAAGCTAAACCCAGCCAAATGTGCATTTGGGGTTCCGTCTGGCCAAATCTTGGGATTCACAGTCAGTCGGAGGCGCATCGAGTTAGACCCAACAAAGATAAAATCCATTCGAGATTTCCCTCCTCCAAGAACCAAGAAAGATGTTATAAGCCTGCTGGGAAGATTAAACTACATCAGCCGATTCATTGCCCAGTTGACTTCTACATGTGAACCCATTTTTAAGCTGTTAAAGAAATATGCAGCAATTAAATGGACAGACGAGTGCCAAGAAGCTTTTGACAAAATCAAAAAATACTTGTCGAACCCACCAGTCTTGGTCTCACCTGAACCGAGAAGGCCTTTGTTCTTATATCTGACAGCCTTGGAGAATTCTTTTGGATATGTCCTCGGACAACACGATGTGACTGGGAGGAAAGAGCAAGCAATCTACTAATTGAGCAAAAAGTTCACAAGTTATGAAGCCAAATATACCTTGCTGGAAAGGACTTGCTGCGCTTTAACTTGGGTTGCTCAGAAGCTGAGGCATTACTTGTCGGCCTATATCACTTACCTCCTCACCTGGTTGGATACTTTAAAATACATATTCCAGAAACCAATTCTCACAGGGAGGTTAACAAAATGGCAGATCCTGCTCACTGAATTTGACATAGTCTACGTCACTCGCACGATAATGAAAGGCCAGGCGTTAGCATATCACCTGGTTGAAAACCCGGTTGACGATGAATACCAGCCTTTGAGCACCTACTTCCCAGATGAAGAGGTAAATTCAATTGAGATAACATCAGAAGACACCCTTGCTTGGAAAATGTTCTTTGATGGAGTTGTGAACGCAAAAGGTATTGGAATTGGGCAATCTTGATCTCACCCACTGGTCAGCATTATCCAACCACAGCCCGGTTTCAGTTTTTCTGCACAAACAACACTGCCGAGTATGAAGCCTACATTATGGGTATGAACATGGCAATCGACCAAGATGTCAAAGAATTCTTAAGCATGGGAGATTCGGATCTGATTATCCGACAAGCTCAAGGAGAATGGGAGACTCGAGATGTCAAACTTATTCCCTATAGGCAACATGTGGAAGATCTTAGCAAGTGATTCAAGTCAATAGAGTTCAGGTACATCCCTCGTTGTCACAATGAACTGGCCAATGCACTTGCTACTTTGGCCTCGATGCTGCCATACCCAGGCAATGCCCATATTGATCCTTTGGAAATCCAAATCCGGGAAAGGCACGGTTACTGTAATACGGTTAAGGCAGAACCCAATATTCAGCCATGGTATCACGATATCAAAAGATTTTTGAAAACTAAAGAGTACCCCGAGCAAGCCAGTGGAGACCAAAATAGAACCATTAGATGGCACGCAAGTAGTTTCTTCTTGAGCGGTGATGTCTTGTACAAAAGGACCCCAGACCTCAACTTATTAAGATGTGTTGACGCCGAAGAGGCCAGAATAATCATGTATGAAGTGCACGCAGGAGTGTGCGGACCCCACATGAACGGGTATGTTTTGGCAAAAAAAATCCTTCAAGCAGGCTATTACTGGATGACTATGGAAAAAGACTGCTTCAGTTTCGTCCGGAAATGTCATCAATGTCAGGTGCACGGTGATTTGATTCATGCACCGCCTACAAAACTGCATCTCATGTCAGCACCTTGGCCATTAGTTGCCTAGGGCATGGATGTCATTGGGCCGATCGAGCCGAAAGCTTCAAATGGGCATAGATTCATATTGGTCGCTATCGACTACTTCACAAAGTGGGTTGAAGCAATTACTCTCAAATCTATCACCAAGAAAGTTGTAGTAGACTTCGTGCATTCCAACCTCATCTGCCGTTTTGGTATTCCTGCAATTATCATTACGGATAATGCTGCAAATTTGAATAGTCATTTGATGAGGGAGATATGTGAACAATTCAAAATAATGCATCGAAACTCTACTCCTTATCGTCCCAAAGCCAATGGTGTCGTCGAAGCAGCAAACAATAACATCAAAAAGATTTTGAAAAAGATGATTCAAACTTCCAGGCAGTGGCATGAAAAGTTACCATTTGCATCGTTGGGTGTATCGCACTACTGTGCGCACATCGGTCAGAGCAACCCCATACCTTTTGGTTTATGGCACTGAAGTCGTAATACCGGCAGAAGTTGAAATCCCTTCTCTCTGGATCATTGTTGAAGCTGAAATTGAAGACAGTGAGTGGGTCAAAACCAGTCTAGCACAGTTAACCTTGATCGATGAAAAGCGAATGGCCGTAGTCTGCCACGGGCAGTTGTATCAACAAAGAATGGCCCGTGACTACAACAAGAAAGTGCGGCCTAGAAACTTTGAAGTGGGGCAACTCGTCTTAAGGCGTATCCTCCCCCATCATCAAGAAGCAAAGGGAAATTTCGCTCCTAACTGGAAAGGCCCATACATTATCAGAAAATTGTTGCCAAAAGGGGCATTATATCTGGGAGACATTGGAGGAAATGACCCTGAAACAACGGTAAATGCAGATGCAGTCAAAATGTACTATGTCTAATCCTTCTACAGCAATAACATTAACCGATTGGGATAACGAAGGCTTTTATTCTCGCTACCACAAACACTCCAATCCTTTGTTAACCCTTTGAGCCGGTTACATTTCTTTCATTACCCTCTTTGGAAAAAAAAGGGCATCAAAAGAAAAGAAAAGAAAAACAAACAAAACAACAAAAACAAAATGTTTCCCTGAACTACGTTCGACTTGATTCCGAAAGGATACGTAGGCAGCCTCTCTCTGAGGTTCAGTCACACTAAAACAAAAATCCAATTTCCCCCAAAATGAAACTAGGGCAGAAGTTATAACGGCTCAGCGATGATCCCACCTGAACTGTTCCAAAGTTGTAATTCGATCCAAGTTCCTTTTACCCAAACCTTGTTCAAGTCCTTCCGACCAATCGATGAAAGGTTTTCAAAATTAGAGAATGCAGTTTGTTTGGATCCGGTGCAATCAAGATGAGAGAAATAAAATAAGAGAGTTTTATTGGTGAAAACCTACGGGCACCATTAGGCGATGGTGAGCAGAGAAACTGAAAAACGAGAGAGTCTTGTTAGTGAAAACTCGTAAAGAGCACTATAAGGCGACAGTGAGAAGAGAAATGAGAGAGGTCGATTGGCAAAAACCTGAAAAGGGTGCCGTTGATCGAAAAGAAGAAGACCCTCACCACCATTGGCACTGAAAGAGTCCTGGCAAGGTTTCTCGATTTTAAAACAGGGTCGCAATGGGTTTATGAGAAGTTAGATAGTTGTGCAGATTAGGTATCTAGTCCAAGAAGCATGTCATGTCTATTAAAGTCTGCATGCACTCCAGATAAGTCCTTCTTTCCTCCCCGAAAGGGACACTTCTCCTTAAATTCACTTTCTTGTCCTTTGTTTACTTTTCTCTGAATCCCTTTCAGTCTAACTCTGTTCTTGAAAGTAATACAAAGAAAATGTGTAAGATTGGTTTTACAGGGTTCTATTTAATAAAGCCAAGTCCAAAGAAAAGTACCCAGCCTCAGCGGGTGCATCAAGTCGATACTGACTAGCCATGATGGCCGATGCTCTGAATTCAAAATTACTGAAAATGAAAGAAAGCCAAAGTCAAACGCCCCTAGAGGCATGATAAGATGAAAATGTCCAAAGCCCCACATGGGTGAACCGTCATGATAAATGTTGGAAAGATGAGTTCTTCGGTTTTAAGAGAGAGATTAATCCTCAGAAACGCCAGCAAGCAATGGAGTTACTCACCAAAAGAGTTGGGCCGAGATCAAGTGATTGAAAAAATCAAGGTCACAAAATCAACCACCGTTTCAAACTAACAATTGTTCTTTGTTTGAAAATAGGAAACGAGTGCAATCCAAAAGCGATCTTGCAACAAGCAGGTGCAATAAAAAGAAACTGTGCAAGGGCTAGAAAAAGCTCTGCAGCAATCATCAATCCAAAAGGGAAGTCCCCTCCAAATTCTTTCCTGCATTTTTACTCATTTTCTCAACAAAAAAAAAAGAAGAAAAATTCAAAACCATGGTAGTATAAGGTCTCCAATCTCTAGCTACGTTTTCTCAGCATAGGGTCCCATTCTCTAGTCGCTCCCAGCATAACCTAGTAGTCTCTTTCATTACATGGTTCCACTCCCTAGTTGATTCCCGGCATAACCCGAGGACCTTTTTCTCTTTTTCGGCATAACCCGATAATTTCTCTCGGCATAACCCGAAGACATTTTTTCTTTTTCGGCATAACCCGATGATTTCCCTCGGCATAGTCCGAAGAATTTTTTTTCTTTTCCGGCATAACCCGATGACTTTCCCGACATAACCCGATAACCTTTTCTCTTTTCCGGCATAACCCGTGGACCTCCCCGACATAACCCAAGGATCTTTTTCTTTCTCGACATAACCCGATGACCTTTCCCGACATAACCCGTGGACCTCCCCGGCATAACCCGAGGACCTTTTTCTTTCCCGGCATAATCCGTGGACATCCCCCGGCATAACCCGAGGACCTTTTTCTTTTTCGGCATAACCCGATGTCTTTCCCGGCATAACCCGTGGACCTTCCCGGCATAACCTGATGACCTTTTTCTTTTTCGGCATAACCCGATGACCTTTTTCTTTTCCGTCATAACCCGATGACCTTTCCCAGCATAACCCGTGGACCTTCCCGGCATAACCCGAGGACCTTTTTTTTTCTAGCATAACCCGATGATATTTTCTCTTTTCTGGCATAACTCGATGACTTTCCCGGCATAACCCGTGGACCTCTCCGGCATAACCCGAGGACCTTTTCGCTTTTTCGGCACAACCCGATGACTTTTATAACCCATGGACCTCCACGGCATAACCCGAGGACATTTTTCTCTTTCACGGCATAACCCGATGACTTTCCCAGCATAACCCGAGGTCCCTTTTTACCTTTTCCGGCATAACCCGGTTATTTTTCCAGCATAACCTGTCAATATTTCCAACTTAGGGCCCCGATCCCTAGTTGATTTCACTTTAGATATAGGGTCTCCACTCCCTAATCTTTTTTCCTCAAGGACACACAATCCTGATTTTTATCGCTTTCAAAAAAAATAATAAATAATATGTATATATAGTTTAGATCTTAGTTACAAATAACTCACAAAATTTTCCTAGTGAAAACTCGGGTAGAAAAATTTTGTTTGTTTGTTTGTTTTGGTGGCTGAGCAGGTTTGGCCTCGAGGCACAAGGTCCGAGACGACCAAAAGAATGAGTCTCAATCCAAAATAAAGAAAAGAAGAAAAAGAGCAAAAGAAATGAACTCAAAATGTTGGAGTGGAGAAGGATACAGACTGTTCATGATATGATTAAAGTCACAGTCTTCGCATACCCCGCTTTGATCCAAAGCTGAAAAGTGAACCAGTGGTCACAACCGACGAGCATCAAGATTCAGATCGGAGTCTGCAGCAAGAACCAGCCAAGACTCAAGATCAAGCTTCAAGAGATTTATAGATAGGAATCTTGTAACTCGTAGCTGATAGGCTTAGCTAGCTTAGCTGTTTATTTTTCATTTTGGTGTAATAAGGAGTTCAGCAAGCAGTAGCAGCAGCAACAACAGTGAAACCACAACTTCCCGGTAGTCCCAGCTACCAAAACTTTCAGAACTACACTGACCTGATTCCTTTATAGCCAATGATATGTAGGCAACCTTTGAAGCAGGGTTCGATCAGGCTCTTTTCAAAAATGCTTCTCATGGAGTTTCAAATGGGCAAAAATCCCTCATAATTGCTCATTTTATATTTGCCCGAAAACTCTTCGTGTCTCCGAGCAAAGAGGGGTAGCTCTGAGTACGTAATTTTTGCCTCACATGAATTACTCCTACAAAATTCTAAAAATTAGATTTTTTTCTTTTAATTATTTGTTCTTTAAGTAATTATCGTAGAATTTTTCTGATTATTTGCATGCATGTTTAATTTTATTTAATTCATAAAAAATTCAAAAATAAATTGCATTTGCATTTAGGACTTAATTTTTAAATTTTTAGATTAATTAGTGAATTAGTTTGTTTTACAAGAATGGAAAAAATAACAAAAAATTAATTCATTTTTGCATTTTTAATTTTTAGTTTCGAATTTTGTAGTTTCTTTTTAATTTGATAATTAATTAGTTGTTATAAATTTTATTTTTAGTAATTAATCTAATTTGGTAGGATAATTTAGTTTTTAAGAATTAATTTATATTTTATTTTTAATTTGAAAAAAAAGAAAAAGATTTGAAATTGAAAAGAAATTGAAAGAAAAAGAAAAGAAATTGAAAGATAAGTCTGTTTGGGCCATTTTAATTGAAATTCCTCAGGCCCAAACAATTATCCCGTCGGAATAGGCCCAAACCTGTGTCCCTTTACCCGGTCCTCCCCAGTTTGACCAAAACGACCCCGTTTTACACCTCTCAATCGGAGTCGTTGATCTCACTCGATCAGACGGCCATGAACTGACCCTAATCTCCCTTATAACTGTCCGAAAAACCTTACCCCCTCTTCGTCTCATTTCATCTTCCTCATCAGAGATCTCCCAAACCCTAAATGCCCTCCGCCTCAAATCCTCCACCACCTCCAGCCAGCGGCGCCACCTCCAACCAGCCTCAAATTAATACCACAAAACCCTCATGGTCTCCTCTATCCCAATCCATAACCCATTTCCCTCGAAATACCCTAGGATTCTTCGAATCTTGAATCAAAGTTTCGAACCCTAACATCCCAAAACCCCCAAATCGAGATTTCAGTGAAGGATTAGGGTCAAGGTTGATTTTATTCGTGTGTTCTTAACAAGAACACACGATTAATGTCAATCTCGGCCGAAATTCGAAGGCGTGAAGACTTTTCAATTTTCTATTGTCCAAGCCATCTCTTAGGTATTTTTCTTTATTCTTTGTTCTTCACTTTTCATTTGTAGTTCTCTTCTCATCTTCTTCTCCTTCTTTCTTTTATTTTCTTATTTTTTCCATTTCTTCAAATCATCTGTGTATGCATGTTAGTCTTAGATTTGTTTTAGTTAGCATGTTTTCTCGTTTTGAGTTTTGTAAGTGGTTTGATTTTCTATTTCTACTCTTTCTTTGGGGCTCAGGGCTTCATGAGTCTTTATGACTCCACAGGCTTACAATTGTGTGAGCTCTTTGACCCTTGATTGAACTTGGCTTCTGAAATCAGAAGTCCAAAAAAGGGATTCAATCCGGTTTGGCTAGCCCAGTTTTAGAGCTTGAACCTTGGCTCAATTTGACCCATTTGGGTTCCTGAAGTAAAAAATAGGGGTTTAAGGGGTAGTTTAGGGATTTTAGGATAGGGAATCTTTGATAACTAACTTGGGAAGCTTCGTAGAAGGTGGGTTTGGGGTTGTTTTGAAAAGCTGAATTCGAACTTAGCGATTAAATAGCAAAAATAAAAATTAGAAAATGATTTAAGGGCAAAGTCTAAACTCAATTCTGCTGCCCTAAGGCTTGCTTATAAAGGCATTGTTTCTTCACTCTCAAGGTAGATAATTGTAGACTGAAAAACACTAAAATTGAAGGAAAAAAAATGGCTGAGTTTTCTCCTAAGTGAAAAGTACTGAAATTTGCTTGGTTTTTGGGTTCTAATTCCTTTGATAAATAAGAATTTCAAAAGTTCAATAGAATAGTTCAATCTGGGTTTTTAAAAGTCTGGAATTGGGTCGAGGTTTTGAAGCTTGTTTTGGCTGATTATGTACTGTTACATTACTGCTATTTTGTTGTTGTTGCTGTTGTTTCCTCCTAATCTCAGGCTTTATTTCTGGTTTATTTTTGCTGTATTCAGGTACATGTTCTGAATCCTACCTAATGTGAGGCTTGATTTGAAGCATGAAATTGAGATCTGGAGCTTTAAGCCTAGCCTCAACTCACTTGTTCATAGTTTAGCTTTACTTTTTTCTGAATTATCTTGTTCTTATTTGGTTTGATACATTGTGTTTGTTTGGCTGCTGATAGTACTCTCTCAAGAGCTGTATTTGGTCTGTACTTAGTGTGGAATTCAATTTTCTATCAAGTGTATTATAGCTAGATGTCAGTTTCGACCATTGAACTCTTATCATTGTATCTGATCTTGAACTATTGTGGAAACTTGGTGAACAACCTGCTTTGTCGAATCAGTAGTTAGATTTTATATTTAACCATGTTAAATAGTGTTATGTGGATTGTATTAGAGCTCTTCCTGCTATGTAATTCATTGGGACTGTTATAACATATTTTGTTGTATTTAAATAGTACTTTGTTCATGAAATGGATAACTGAATGGATCCTAAGTTAGTGGTTAGTATACAATTATTGTGAATAAGGAAAAATGGTCTAGGATATCACTTTAAGAGTAGAGGCATGCACTGATTTACTTTTGGTTTGCTTATAAGCATGTTTAAGTTGGAATTGATGTTTAAAATTCAGAATGTTCAGCTAGTCGATTTGTGCTTAAATAGTTAAAAATTCAGAAGTAAAATGTTAGTTCAATTTCATGTTTCATATAGCCTTAGTTGATTTGCATTTAAATGATTTTGTACAAAATATTTGGTTCTGAAAGTTGGGCCTAATGCTGGCCTAGTTGATGAAAGTTCAATTTCAGATTCAATTTCATGTTCTATGTCTTTGGATGTTCATTCTTCCACTAAGAATTGGGCTCATTTTGGGCCCAAGACTGAAGGCATTTGCAAATGGGATTGTTTACCTTTTGTTATTTGGGCCTGTTTTATTTTGTCGAACCCAGTTCCCTCGTTTAGTTGCTGTTGTGGAAGCAATTTTTCTTTAGATAATTGGTTATTTAATACGATGCCTGTTAGTCGTTAAGTAGGTTCGAACATTTAGCATAAAAAGTAATTAGAATCCCTTTAAGCTTTTTTTAATTAACTAGACTCTTAAAATGGGTTTAGGTGTGCCATATTAGCCAAACATATATTTTATGACCCGCAAAAGCTAATTTAGAAACCCTCTTACTAGAATAATTCGAGGCGTGCCATGCCGAATAAAACTTCAAAACTCGTGGCCTTCACTAAATTATTTTTAATCCTTTAGAAATCGTGGTGTGCCATTTAGCCGAATTTTCCATGGCCCTCGCAAACTTAAAAGTTCGTAGTTGTTTTAGGCGCGTAATTTAAATTAATTTCCTTAAACTCGGGTGTGCATTTCATGTGACTCAAATCCAAATCTCAACAACGTTAAATAAAATGTATCGTGGACTTCGGGTGCATTTCATGTGGCGTGGTTCAAGACGTGTTTTAGATAACGTTGAATCTTCCTAAAAATAATTTAAAAGCGGTTAATAAGTTAAAATTATACCATAGGTTAAACATGTATTAAAATCAGATAATAGGCCAATTATAATAGTTTATGCGACCTTGCTAGAACCACGGAATCCGGGGATGCCTAACACCTTACCCCGGGTTAACAGAATTTCTTATTCAGAATTTCTGGTTCGCAGACTTCAAAAGGAAAGTCGAAATTTTCCTCGATTTGGGATTTAAAATAAACCGGTGACTTGAGACACCAAATAAACTATCCCAAGTGGCGACTCTGAATTGAATAAATAATCTCATTTCGAATAATGTCACTTAAATTAAAAAAACTCGCTTGTACTACCTTCGGGTGTGTAAAGAGGAGGCGTCACAAATATTAATTTGGGACAATATAAATATCACTGTTGACATGCCTTCTTGAAATCAAAAGTAACCATGCACGTCCTTCCATCTGTCTTCCAAGAGCCCTTATAACATTCTTGTGTTTCCTTCAAAAAGTTTGTAGAGATTTCCTTCCAATTAAGAAACAGACAGAAAACATTTCTAATACTATATTTTTCTTTAAAAAATTGATTTGCATGCCTTCCCAATTATATATTGACGACAAAAAGGCTGCTAGTAGTATTATGCAGGGTTGGTTTCTCCCAATATTTTTCATGCATGTGCCATGTGATTTTTATTTGCTTTTTTGGGACCAGCAAATTAGTAAAGAATCAAAACTAGAGGTAGTGACTAACTAATAGTGAGTATTGGGTACCACCATTGACCCTCGCAAGTTTGAGTCTCCGCGCCACTTATGCTGGGTAGGACGACTGTAACCGTACACATATTCCTAGCTAGCTTTAGAGGCGGAGCCAGAATTTCGAGCTTATGGGTTCGCAATTTTAATCGTTAAAAGTTATTGGGTTCTAAATTAATCATTTATACATAATTAATGTATTTTGTAAGACAAATACAGGGTTCGAATCAAAATTACTGGGTTCGGCCGAACCCGATCCCAATACTCTACCTCCGCCACCGCCTATCTAGGTGTATTATATCTCTTCGTTTGGCACGATGATGACATGAATTGAACGCAAATGAAGAAGTGATATCGACCTTAATTTGTTTGATATTAAGTTGCGTAGTCATTAATTATTATTTTTTATTATTATTATGGGGTAGGAGAAGGGGAAATGGGGGAGGATATTAATTACGGGAAATCGAATTCTCACCAACAAGATGAAGTTCAAGTAATCAGCCAACAGAGTTACTAAAATCCCCCTATTATTATTATATTCGTTTATTCTATGTTATGTATTTAGTGATGTGAGTTTATTCCCTACTTCACCTTTATTTCTCAAATTTTTATTTGATTAAACGTTAAGAGTACTATAGAAATATTTCCAAAAAAAAAAAAGTTTGGATTATACTAATTTGATGTCCATGTTAGTACTTGAATTGGTAAGTTACCGATTCAAGTACTAACATGGACACCATTAATTACTTGCTTACTGAAAGAAAGAAAGATGAGAGACTTATCTAGATAGTAAATAGCTAAGTATACATAAAGTTTATTTACTATTTATTTATCATACTTAAAATATACATTTACTAAGAAATGTTAAATATTGTTAATTTTTATTTATTAGATACATAAACTTTAAAATATTATCCATATTTTTATTAGATACATAATTTTTTTATTTTATTTTATGAATGTTTACTATTTAATTTTAAACCCATTAAATATACATATTTTTTTTATGTATCTAATAAAAAATCTAGATAATATTTAAGGTTATCTAGATAACAATCATTGCAAATAAACATTGTTAAAAATATTATCCAAATTTTAAAAACAATGTTAGAAACATTGTACAATGATTGTTATCTAGATAACCTCAAATGTTATCTAAATTTTTTATTAGATACATAAAAAAAATTATGTATATTTAACGAAATTTAAAATTAACTAGTAAACATAAATAACATTAAAAAAAATTAATGTATCTAATAAATAATTTGGATAACATTTCAAATTTTATGTATCTAATAAATAAAAATTAACAATGTTTAACATTACTTAGTAAATGTATATTTTAAGTATAGTAAATAAATAGTAAATAAACTTTATGTATATTTGCTATTTACTATCTAGATAAATCTCTCATATTTATTTCTTTCAATATGCAAGAAAATAAATATAACAAATATTTTGTAAGATTTTAGATTTATGTTAAAAATTAATGGTGTTTAGTATTATGACTAAAAGTGCACCACTTTGTTTAACTTTATGGACTATTAGTGCTCCATATGGAAGAATATGTATGACTTTGAGTCTAAAGCCAAAGACAATGTATGATTTTGGGCATTTTCGAAAATGTAATCGAAGATGCTTAACCCAAATCTCCCTTTAATCTTAATTAATCACTTTCTAGATATTTATATATTAATTAATAGGACTGCTAATAGTGTCAGATTGAAGTAATAAATTATACTCCTATTATTTTAGCAGTGTCCTATTTCTTTAATTCATGTCCTGCCCCTTTATACGATGTCCCTATAGAAAGGCCTGAATAATTTCATTATTTTATCTGGCCAAAACCTTTTTATTTTTATTTTTTAATATACCATTATATTTGGGAGTTAGGCCTATGGTTTGTTTTTCCACAATAACTAACACGTATTATTGTCTCCACCGAGAGAATTAATATTCTTTTCCTGATCTTGGAGAAATGAAAGTGAAATGCAATTTGAAAGAATAGAATTACCATTTTTCTCATTGCACATGTAACCATAGAACTGATAATAAAACCAAAGAGAACAAGTGAAGTGAACAAAATTCATCTCTTTATTGATTTGGTGCACAAAGCACAAGTAGGCACTAGGAGACAGCCAACAATACTTAACACGAAACAAATCAAACAAAGATATACTTACAATAATAAATTATAAAGAAGCAACATAAAAAAACATGAAAACTCAAATACACTTCAAATATCAACTAAATAATTAATATTCTAATAAAAAACTAAGCTGTTGAAGCCACTTCCACGTGAAGACACAATGAGAACAATGTGTAAGAAGGCCATCAGAGAAGTAGAAGCAAAGTGGTCCAAGTCGCTAGGAATCAACCTCTGAATTGCAAAGTTGATGATCTTATTGATTAAATTAATTGCTTTTGACCATGGACCTCTGAATCTTTCCCTCAAGAAGCCATCACTTATTTTGTAATTTAAACTGAAATCTGCAAAAAGGCAGCAGAAAAATATTAGACCTTTAGTTGAATATCACCTTCAATTTTGTGTAATTAAAAGAACTCCCTAATAAAGTATAATTCATACTGCACCTACTTACTTGCGTGGTTGTGGAAAATGGCCAAGCTTTTCAAACTGCTTAGTAGTGGACTGGTGGTGGCGGAGAACCATAAATGTATACCGGAGGGGGAGGTGATTTTACGGGTGGGGGAGGTGAAGTGTAGTAGTATGGAGGAGGAGGTGAATTTACGGGTGGGGGAGGTGAAGTGTAGTGGTATGGAGGGGGAGGTGATTTTACGGGTGGAGGAGGTGAAGTGTAGTGGTATGGAGGAGGAGGTGATTTCACGGGTGGGGGAGGTGAAGTGTAATGGTATGGAGGGGGAGGTGATTTTACGGGTGGGGGAGGTGAAGTGTAGTGGTATGGAGGAGGAGGAGACTTCACAGGTGGAGGTGGAGAGTGGTAATAGTAAGGAGGTGGGGGGGATGGTGATGGCGGTGGTGGAGAGTTGTAATAGTAAGGTGGTGGGGGTGATGGTGATGGGGGTGGTGGAGAGTGGTAATAGTAAGGTGGAGGAGGTGACGGTGATGGTGGTGGTGGAGACTTGTAGTAATAGGGAGGTGGAGGTGATGGGGATGGTGGTGGCGGGGATTTGTAATAGTATGGTGGAGGAGGTGATGGTGATGGCGGGGGAGGGGACTTGTAATAATATGGTGGTGGAGGAGATGGAGATGGTGGTGGTGGAGACTTGTAATAGTATGGTGGAGGAGGAGACGGCGATGGTGGTGGAGGAGACTTGTAATAGTAGGGAGGTGGGGGTGAGGGTGATGGTGGTGGTGGTGACTTGTAATAGTATGGTGGAGGAGGAGATGGGTCCGGTGGCGGTGGAGACTTGTAATAGTATGGTGGAGGAGGAGATGGCGATGGTGGTGGAGGAGACTTGTAATAGTAAGGAGGTGGGGGTGATGGTGATGGGGGTGGAGGTGACTTGTAATAATAGGGAGGTGGTGGTGATGGAGATGGGGGTGGTGGTGACTTGTAATAGTATGGTGGAGGAGGAGATGGGGATGGTGGTGGAGGAGACTTGTAATAGTAAGGTGGAGGGGGTGATGGTGATGGGGGTGGAGGTGACTTGTAATAATAGGGAGGTGGTGGTGATGGAGATGGGGGTGGTGGTGACTTGTAATAGTATGGTGGAGGAGGAGATGGGGATGGTGGTGGAGGAGACTTGTAATAGTAAGGTGGAGGTGGAGATGGTGATGGTGGTGGAGGAGACTTGTAATAGTAAGGTGGTGGTGGTGGCGACTTGTATACGTATTTCGGTGATGGGGGAGGTGGCGACTTGTATACGTATTTAGGTGATGGGGGTGGCGGTGACTTGTATACGTATTTCGGTGATGGGGGTGGCGGTGACTTGTACACGTACTTTGGCGATGGGGGAGGCGGTGACTTGTACACGTACTTTGGCGATGGGGGAGGCGGTGACTTGTACACGTATTTCGGTGATGGAGGAGGTGGGGACTTGTAGATGTACTTTGGTGATGGAGGAGGTGGTGACTTGTATATATACTTTGGTGAGGGAGGAGGTGGAGATTTATAATAGTATGGAGCAGGAGTTGGCTTAGGCTTCATGCATTCTTCATAAGGAGTTTTAGAGGCATAAGCAAATGGTTTTGCATAGAGCACAACTTCATATTTATTCTTTGACTTCACTCTGAGGCTAGCACCTTTAATGCCCCAGTGTAGATTAGTGGGAATGTTACATTTTGAATCCTTTGGTGCTTTGTGGAGTTTAGCCTTGCATGCATCTGCTCCATATTTGGCATAGTCAAATCCTTCGACTGTGATAGCAAACTTGCCATTGATTTTAGTGGTACCATAGCTCTTGATTTTCTTGTCACCAACTTTGCATGTGACCTCAACAACAGCACCTACTCCCAGTGTGAAAAATGATATTTCAATTAGTACTTAATAATTGAGTTGTTAACAGATCATATATTCACCTTATTTTCCTACTAGCTACAATAACTAACTTTGTCCTATTCTTAATGTTAAAATAACTGTTCCATCACATGATCAAAAGCTCATTTTTCACTTTTTCCTTTTTATCTAATAAGGAATATAAAAGTCAAGAATCTACCCATCTGGCTTCCTTTACTGCTTTTTTGTTGAATGATTGCTAGATTAAAATGGGCAGTTTGTGAGCCAACGAAGACTACGTTTGGGCACCACAAGAGGAAGCCACTTTTTCATTCATTTTGGTGATTATCCAACAAATTTATTTCATTATTATATATTTTAATAGTTTGATAATAATTACTTAATCATGAAAAAAGAAAATCTAAAGAAAACCTTAATACCACAAATAATTACTTAATCATGAATATATATCTCATAGATCCACAGGGGAAGACTGCTTTTTGTATGGGAAGCATAAGTAACAATATTTTTCTTACTTTTACTTTTTTTGATGTTTTTAATGATTCAGTTGTAAAACAAACTTCTTCGATGCTACTTCTTGGTGTTTGAAAACTTATTTGACAAATATATTTAGGACATTTATCAACTATATAAATAATTCAAGATTTAGCCTTACAATAAACCCTGCATACAAGATTAATTATCACTTTCATTTTCAGAACCAAGTATTAATTGTCCTTCGCTTTCACTATAATACTCCATATATTTAGAAAGAATGTTGGTCGACACATGCTAAATTAAATTTAGGTCCCTAAAGGTATTTCATTATTAAAAGTAAAGAGAAAATGTTGCGGAGATGAGTACTATACCTTTGAGGTGCTTCTTGTTGTGGGAGTTCTTTGGGTATTTCCAGTCATAGCATCTGTAGCAGTAGACTTTTCCAACAACCCTAACGACCAAGGAATGATGAGGAGGATAGTAATGAGTTGGGGGTGGTGGTGAAGTGTAATAGTATGGTGGAGGAGGTGACTTAACTGGTGGTGGAGGGGAGGAGTAGTAGTATGGTGGGGGAGGTGACTTAACTGGTGGAGGAGGGGAGGAGTAGTAGTACGGAGGGGGAGGTGACTTAACTGGTGGCGGAGGGGAAGAATAGTAGTAAGGAGGAGGAGGTGACTTAACTGGTGGAGGAGGGGAGGAGTAGTAGTACGGAGGGGGAGGTGACTTAACTGGTGGAGGAGGGGAGGAGTAGTAGTACGGAGGGGGAGGTGACTTAACTGGTGGAGGAGGGGAAGAATAGTAGTACGGAGGGGGAGGTGACTTAACTGGTGGAGGAGGGGAGGAGTAGTAGTATGGTGGAGGAGGTGACTTAACTGGTGGTGGAGGGGACTTGTAGTAATAAGGTGGTGGGGGAGAAGGTGAAGGGGGTGGTGGTGATTTATAATAGTATGGTGGAGGTGGTGATGGAGAAGGTGGTGGGGGAGACTTGTAATAGTAAGGTGGAGGTGGTGAAGGTGAAGGTGGTGGCGGGGATTTGTAGTAATATGGTGGTGGAGGTGATGGTGAAGGAGGTGGTGGTGATTTATACACATATGGTGGTGGTGGAGATGGTGATGGAGGGGGTGGCGACTTGTACACATATGGTGGAGGAGGTGAAGGTGAAGGAGGTGGGGGTGATTTATACACATATGGTGGTGGAGGAGAAGGTGATGGAGGGGGTGGCGACTTGTACACATACGGAGGTGGTAGAGATGATGATGGAGGGGGTGGCGACTTGTATACATACGGAGGTGGAGGAGATGGTGAAGGAGGTGGTGGTGATTTATACACATAAGGTGGGGGTGGAGATGGTGATGGAGGTGGTGGAGACTTGTACTCATAAGGCGGTGGCGGAGAAGGAGAAGGAGGGGGTGGTGACTTGTACTCGTAAGTTGGTGGTGGGGGAGAAGCATATACATAAGGGTCAGCAGAAACAATATTAGCAACAGCCAAAATGGCCAATGCCACTAAGATTTGTGGCACATGACGACCCCGGCGGGGGTCGCCACCGTTGAGCCTCATTGCTAATCGGGAAAATGCGCCACCAACTCCTCTCTAATAATGTGGCGATGCAAATCTGCACACTCTTGGAAGTGTGAGAAAAGAGGAAGAGAAGAAGCTTTAGTTGAGAGGTAATGACTTAAGAGGAAGCAAAGGCCTAAGTATTTATAGTAACAAACTTAGTGAGAGGCAGTCGTTGGTATGGAGCTGTCAATTGGCACCAATTTAATTTGTCCCATTGAGAATCAAGACTTTTCAAAATATGAACTCTATACAGCTGGACTTCCCAAATTATTTTTAAAGTTCCATTACTTCATCACTCTGCATTTTTCATTGTCTTTTTTTTTTCTATAACAAGTGGTTACCTGCTACATAGATTTACAATAAGAACATAACATTATGCACAGAGACGCATGCTATAATTGTGTAAGGGAAAAGGAGTGTTTTTTATTTTCTTACATTTTCACTCTTCGTTTCGTTTTCAATATATATTTGTGTTGCCTCTAACGTAACCTTAATGAAAAGTGGGATCATAGAATTTGGTCTTTTAAGTCGTCTTCTATGGTTCTGTTTTCCTAGCCGCCGGGGTGGGGGTGGGGTGGGGGTGTGGGGGTCCTAGGATATTAGGGTAGGTGGAGTTGCCTTTAATTTGAGGTGGCCTGTTCTAACCATTAACCAGATTAATCAAAATCAATAGATGTGTAAGCTTGACAAGTGAGGCTTACTCAGTTGGTAAGCACCTCCACCTACGAGGAAAAAAAATAGATGTGTAAGCTTCACAATTTGAGGAAAACTATTTATATTTATATATGTATTATTGTTGATTTATGTTTTCTTACTGATTCATGTGAGCATTTTATCCACCACATACTTCACCAGCAAGTTAAATTCTCTCATCAAGAAGCCAATGCACAAGAATCTTATCCTCTCCTTCTATATATGCACGTGCCACCACAAATAGTTACAAAAGTAAGTAAAGTTAAACACACCAATTTAATAACCTTTATTTAATCTTAGGTTATGGTAAATATTAAACAAATTAATAAATAAAACATTGAAGCTAAGGGTCTTCTTTTTTTTTTCTTTTTTTTTAATGGTTACGGTGTCCGGTACCGATGGCGGATGTATGTTGATGGTTATGGGTTACTTTTGGAGTCATGAGCTATTATTTATATAAAAAAGCTAGTAATTCTTACAAATATATTACTTGAGCATATGGTCTTAATAATACTTTTAGATAAATAATAGTTCAGCATCCACATGACTTCAAAAAATTAGATCTGCCGCTGTTTGGTATTCGCACTGGGGTCCAACTAAATCCAGATTCGCATCGGAAAGTCTCACATTTGGGGGTAAAACGGTCCCTAACAAACACAACCCCATATTCAGGGACTCGAACTTAATACCTATGGTTAAGAATGAAGAAGTACTTACCACTCTTCACTGTAACACTTCCCTCTAGAAGAAGAATAACTTACTCGCACTTGGTTATAACCATTTATTACTTAACCAAAGTTGACTGATATATATTTTACGTTAATTAGCGTGCAACTGTGATGGTTAATTTAAATTGCTTATTTTAATGTAAATATAGAGCACGAATATAAGTATTTCCTTGAAAAAAACACGGAGGGTGTGATTAGTTTGGTGGCATTGTCTTTTCCAAACTTGATAGCTTCAAGAAAAAGTAACCCTTAACTATGGAAGATTATACATAGTTCGAATTACATTATGTTTGTTGAGTGTCGATGGCTATAGAATAGAAAATTAATTCTTTGCCAACTGGAAAACTGGAAATAGTCCTCAAGAAACTTTGAAGGGGACATTTTGTTTGACATTAAAACGTCTCAAGAAATCCAAATGGAACTCTCTCAGCGTTTTCGTAGATATACTTACATGAATAATAAATAAAACATAGTACATAAATAAATATTACTAAAAGTTTAGTTTTTGATGTTTTCTTCATTATCAACTAGAGAAGCATATGTTGGTTATTAAAGACGTTGCTGATAAAATATTCATGTATATTTCTGTTAAATATTATATGGAAGAAATTAGGCAATAAGCTATGGAATGAGACTTGGTATGCACTACCAATTCAAAAATTTCAATACGCGTTTATTATGTAATCCAAATGTTCTTTTTCATGTTTATTATTATTGGTTTTAGTTTCATTGGTGCATACATAAAAAAGTTATGTTGAATATTTTTTTACATTTTTGTATAGTATCAGAAGAGAATGACTTACCACCAAAGAATGTGGTGCAGTGGATGGGACTGCTCTTCCCTTAACCAGAGGTCTCGGGTTCGAGCCCTGGATATAGAAAAATCTTTGGTAGGGAGCGCTTTCCTCCCGAAAGGGGCCCTACACGGCGCGAATCGGATATAGTCGGGCTCCAATGCGGATACCGAATACCGGGTGGGAAACAAAAAAAAGAAGAGAATGACTTGGTATAACCTACAACTAATCCAAAATTTAACAAGCCGACATAACAATTTAAATAATTTACTAAGTAATTAGTTGACTTTACTTTGCTTCTATTCCGTTACGCCACTTTTTTACAAATTTTTTAGGTGATCTTAAACCGCTGAGACTTTACTTTCAGAAATCCCTTTCTCTATTCCTCCATTTTCTAGTTCTACGTCTAAGGCCCGTTTGGCCATAAGTTTTCTCAAAATAAATTTGAGATTTATTTTCAAAACTCATGTTTTACCATAAATTTTGCTCATATTTTGGCCAAATCCCAAATCAAAAATTTCAAATTCCAAAATCAGCTATTGAGCTGAATTTGGGCCAAAATACCAAAACTTGGGAATTATATACATGTTTTTTCAAAATAAAGTTGGAAAATATGTTTTGAAAACGTATGTCCAAACACATTTTCATCTTAAAACCAAACTTCACCCAAATCAGATTTTTCAAAATAAATTTGGGATCTATGGCCAAACGCTAGCTAAATATCCTAATTTTGTTTATCAAGTATCAATTTTAATAAAAATTACAGATACAAAAAGTTATAATTTTTTTTATTAATGTTAAGAATATATATACAATACTATATAGTATATACCAAAAAATACCTTCATTTAAAACTTTAATCCGATACATCTCTGTGGTTTTTGAAACAGAAAAGGCACAATTCTTAGAAAACAGATATAATACATTTAGTTATGCGTTTGGACATAAACATATGATTTTTGGAAAGAAAAAAAAAACAGTTTTGGAGTAAAGTTGAAAAAAAAGTATTTAGAATTTAAAATTATTTTTGGATATATTTCACTTGAAAAATATTACAATGTGAGGAGAAACCAAATTTTATTAAAACTCATCTTCAAAAATTCAGTTAAACATATAATCAAACATGATTTGAAAATATTTTTCGAAAAAAGGATAAAAATTATATCCAAATGGCTCCTTAATTATTTCTTGACGCCTTGTAAAACTAACTATACGCAGACTTTATCCCTATTTTATAAGGATAGAAAAGTTATTTCCAACAGACTCTCGGCTTTTATTTCTTTACGTTCTTTTGAAGCTAAAAGTATAGAAAATCTTTAAATAATGAAGTTGATGTGATGCCTTTTGTAAGCCTTCAGATGAGACAGATTTATTTGAGTTGTAATTTGGGAGAAGTTGACTCTATCATCACCCTTTGATTTAGATTTTCACCCTTTAATTTTTATGCATACGTATTTTTTTATGCATATGTATTTTTTCTATATTGCATAGTTCGAGTAAAAAGTAATAAGTTCAGTTAAACCTACAAATCTCATCCTCAATCTGCTTTTATTTTCACCCAATTCAATTATTTTATCAAATCAATTTTATCAATCCGATTTCATATAAAAACTAATTATCCAATATTTATTTAAATCTAATTTAATTAAATAGGGTGCATCTTCCAGGAAAGTAATTGTGATCCACTACTGCTCCAATTTGGAAGACTTGTGTTATGGTTTTTCGTTTCTTATATTTTTCAATGTAGTGATAATTTTTGAACTGCATGTGATTTCTCAATGATGAGATCAACTGCATGTGGAGGCAATTGATTATTTTAATTATTATTTTTTTTTTTTTTTTTTTTTGTGTCGAACAGCAAAGAAAAACGTAATACATAATATGATAAAAAGAGGAAATGAAAAGGGATTTTCTACCTTTTTCTTGTTCGTTTTCTAACAATATATAACTACTGTACTAGTTTCTTAAAAATCCAAAAAAAGTCCCCACACATTGTGAGAATTATTCATAGAATGCTTACAAGCAGTCCTTCAATACGGGAATAAGATGGAGTTTCTTATTTAGTTTGATAATATTTTCTATTTTTGGAAAGGATAATAATTGTAAAGAAAATATTCTAATACATTGTTTATGAAAAACGTAACTTTAAATTCAAAAAATTCTCGTGCATTGATAACGAGTAATGAATAAGAAAGTTTTAAAAAAACAATATATATTATTTACATTTAAAGAGAACAACAACAACAACAACAACAACAACAACTCAGTACATTTAAAGAGAACAAAAGTACTAAATATCGATTGGATCTATATATGATAAATAGCACGGTATAGCCAGTTTTCGAACTGGTCATTCAAAAATAGTCACTGTTTACGAAGTCAATGAAAAATAGTCACTATTTTGCTGCAACAGAGACCGGTCCTGCATAATATACGGGAGTTCGGTGCATCTGTGTACGAACTCCAGCATATTATGCTGGACCGGTATACTTTGCTGACTCATGTATAATATACGGGAGACTGGAGCACCGGTGCTCCAAACTCCAGTATATTATACTGGACATTTATACTTGCTGGAACTCCAGTATAATATGATGGAGTTCAAACATACTTATGCTGGAACTCTAGTATAATATACTGGCATATTTTCCGGGTTTTAAACAGTGTTTTCGCTCAGATTTATCTTTACATGAAAAGTGACTAAATTTCGATTACTTTTAAAACTGTGCTATTTTTGAATGACCAGTTGTAAATCTGGCTATTGTTAAATTTCTCCCTCAATATATGCATCCTAGGTGCCACTTTTGTTGCAACATTGTCCGTTTGGACAATATTTACGAGGAAGAGATAATAAGATTGGATCTATACATCCGAGGTGCCACTGACCTTTTGGAATACCCTTGAAAAAAATATTAATTCCTAAAAGAAAAAAAAGTATTTTGACTAAATTACGCTTAATTAAAATTTATATATTGTTAACTTGACACATTATATAAATAAGGGTAAATTTGAAAGAACAAAAATTAATTCCTTTTTGATTATGTAAAAGAACACTTAGAGACGCAATCAGAATTTAAAGTTACCGGTTCAGGGTTCTCGCAATTTTAATGTTACTAGATTCTAAAGTAAGAATTTGTTCTCATTCAGCGGATTTCATAAGTATATGGTTTGCATTAAAGCTATTGGGTTCGGCCGAACCCGTTACCGAAACTCTAACTCCACCCTTGAGAACATTTACTTTGGACCAAAATAAAAAGGCCAAAATATTACTTATTATGGAACGGAGGAAGTACACAAGTCTTCATATACGGTACAATCACTAAAGTAACTAGTAGTATTTCCCTTCGTGTTCCTACATTTACTAGAGAGCAATCCACATTTTCATCCTTTGTCTCAGCATTTATTTTAAAATAAAATGTTCAAATTTAAAGCGTAATAATGTACAGGATGTTGATGGTTCTTTCCCTTTAATATGATGATATATATTGATATTTGGAGAAGATGCTAACATACTGCTTCACCACTCATTGCCCAACATCTATAATTTTTATTTGAAATTTGAGAAAAATAAAGTTTATTTCACGTACATTTGGTGATTCACATGTAGGATCATGGTTTATCGTTTAAATTATTAATAATATTCACCTTCCTACAATGTATGTCTCATTATGTGTTGTTCGTCAACTCTCTTGTATTATTACGAATTTTTCTTTTTAAACAAACACGATCTACATGTTTGATTGTATATACATATTTTGGTTTTGCTTGACAATGAATGGATCTGAATCTTACTCTTTTAAATCAAAACAAAAAGAAATATATTTAAAAAATCACCGAGTACTATATAGCTTGTATAAGCTTTTGCCTTTAATGTGACGACCCGACCTCCTCTAATAGGATTCTGCGGACGTTGCAAATAAAACCCAAGTATTAAGCTCAGGGTCGAATCCACAGAGAGTTA
>MU719503.1:1026-15455 GCA_026770625.1 Nicotiana glauca
AAGCGGACATTCAAATTGAGAGAAATAAATGAGAGAGTCTTATCAGTGAAAACCTTCGGGCACCATGAGGCGACGGGAGCAGAGAAACCAAAATGAGAGAGTCCGTTTGGTGAAAACTCGCAAAGAGCACTATCGGGCGATGTTGAGAAGAGAAACGAGAGAGGTCAATTAGCGAAGACCCGCAAAGGGCGCTATCGGCCGAAAGAGAGGTGTCTCATCACTGGAAGTACTGGAAAAGTTCCCTGGTTCGGAAATGCAGATCAACAAATTCATAAGAAGACGGAAGTGTTACAGGTCAGGCGTCCAGTCCAAGAAGCATGTCATGTCCATTTGAAGCCGGCATGCACCCCAGATAAGTCTTTCTTTTCCCCTTAAAGGGACGTTTCTACTTTTAATTCATCTCTTCCACTCCGTACTTGTCTTCTTTCCTTGGAATCTCTTTCGGTTTAACCCTAAATTCCGAAACTTGTTACAAAGGAAAAGGTGGCAGAATTGGTTTCACAGGGCCCCGCCTGACAAAGACCGAAGAGAATGCCCAGCCTCAGCTAGTGCGTTGATCCAATCCTGACTGACCATTGTTTGTTTATTTTTCCCCTAAAGGAAAAACCTTCTAAAAAGAGAGAAGGTCAAAGGCAAAGGTCCTGAACAATAGAACGAAGCAAGAGGCCAGCGCCCACACGGGCAAGTTCTGTCAAGTTCTGTCAAGTTCGAGAGAATTCCCCCTTTCAAGATCTGCGAGCAGCAAGGTCATTAACGGAAAAGGGACTGCGGTCAAGCGATCGAGATGATCAAGGCCGCAAACCAACCGCCACTGCGAACTAACAAATTGTTCTTTGTTGAATATTTAGAACAGGTGCAATCCCGGCTACCATACAAGAAATGGACGCAGCCTAAAAAGGGGGGCAACGCCCGAGCACGGGGACTCTCTCGTGCATTATGTTTAAATAAAGAAGATAAACGCATCTTCTTCTGTAATTTCATACAGATACCAACTCCGTAGTCTTTTTCAGAGACTTATAAGGAAACGAAAAATAGCATAGCAGGTTCAAGGAAAATGAAATGTAGAAACCAATTTTGAAGCACAGGGAACACGTTTAAGCAAAGCTTGCCACTCAAACAAGTTCAGAAGAGAAGAGGTGATATAAGCTTAGGAAAACAGTAGATGAAACATGCTTAGAACTCAAAACGAAAGTCCAGTAAAGGCAAACAAGGGATTAAAAACTCAGTAAAAAAAATACAGTAAAGGGACTTATAAGATAGACATATTAAAGCATGCTATAAAAACCAATAGAAGAAAGATAGAGCATAAATAGAAGAACATGCATAATACGGCAAATACAAGGACACAAGAGCAAACACGTGAGAAAAGGACATAAGAACATGGCATAGACAGATTCACACAAAGAAAAGAAGAAAAAAAAAGTCAGAAAACGTCTTAAGATTTCTTCAGAAACCCTAAATCGGAAAAAAATAAATTTTGAAAGAAAAATTGGGGAAAATATTTTAAAACGTTGAATATAGCACATATATAGTATAGATCTAGGAAAACATCTAGCGAAAAACCTCGAATAGCTTTAGAGTTTCAGAGAAACCCTAGAAATGAGAAGGCTTGGAAGAAAGTCTGGTCTCGAGTCGGAGATGGCTAGAGATAGGCTCCTGAAGCTTGAACACGCCGGAGCAAGGCCGGAGAGGCCATAGAACCACGAATCTGTAGAGGATCTAAACGGACGCCGTCGAGGTCAGACCTCGAAATCTCGAACACCCATGGTGTAAGGGTGAAGGAAGGTGAGTATAGGCCATCCGGGTCTGGGAAGCCATAAATTCCGGTGAGATTATGGTCGGAGAAAGGTGAGAGGGGCTAGGGTTTCGAGACCCTTCGAGAGAGTTTAAGAGGAGAGGGGTTTCAGAGATGGCTGCAGAAGAGAAATGAGGGTTAGGGTTGGTTTAGGCGGAATTAAAAAGGAAAGGGTTGATCGTGGCCGTTGATCAAAAGGATCAACGGCCGGGATTTAAAGAAATTCGGGTGGGTTAAGGAATTGGGTCAAGGGGTCGGGTTAAAAATAAAAATTGGGTCGTTTAATTGGGTTTGAAATTGGGTTGTTTTTAGGCTAAAATTGTAATGGAATTGGGGTTATAATTGAAATGAAATGAGGCCAAAACTTAAATAGCCAGTTTTCCCTTTTATTTTTTATAAAATGATAGAAATGATTTTGAAATTACATTAAAGGTACTGAATCAGTTAATGAAATATATATTAATTTAAAAATACAGGAACCAATTTTACATATATAAAATACTATAAAATCTTAAAGAGGCTAGTATCACAATTTCATGCAATTTGTTTTTAAAAATACCAAACGAATTTGTAAAAATATGCAAAAGTCATGTTAGCTATACTTTGATGTAAATATGAGAATAAAAATAAATTGCCCACCAAATGATAGTTTTAGGAATAATTATCAGATTTTATGGTATAAAAAAAATAGGCAATAAGTTGGTTTAAAAATCATTAAAATGCCAAAACCCTTTGGTGTACTTATATATGCTATTTTGAAAGTATTTTGGGTATAAAAATACATAAGGGAAAAATTGGATATCAACAGCTGCCCCTCTTTACCCGGAAAGGATGAAAGAGTTGTCGGGTAAAGATATGATGGCCAATTTTGATCAGAAGCGGCGTTTTGAAAGGATTTGACCAAGCTCTGGTTTCTGAGCTGCCTACATATCCCTGGTTTTACAGGAATTAGACCGCATGTAGTTCAGGAACCATTGACAGAACATGTCGATGGCGATTCAGAAGGACAGACACGATGTTTGGGGGAGGCAAGAGGTATTTTGAAGCTGATCGGCTGCGAGAACCAGAGCGGGGTCGCTCCTGCTGAGACGGTCGTTGCTAACCGGTGTACCTGCAAGTGAGAAATATAGGCGTATATCGTGCATCAACTTAAACATGATGCAAGTTTCCATTGGACCATGAATGCTGTGTTTGGACGGTTAGGATGACGTCCTCGGACCATGATGTCCTGGGCCATGAAGCGCAAAATTAAAGGATTCGCAGGCTATGAAATGATGTTCTCGGGCTATGATGATAGTGCCTCCGAACCATGATGCCTTTGAATAATGATGTGCAGGATATAAAGTGGGGTCCTCGGGCCATGGCATGGTGTTCTCGGGCTATGAAGATGATGCCTCCGAACGATGACGCCTTTGGATAGTTTGGCGACATTTCAGCCCATGAAATGCAAGATTTGGCGGTATTTCAGCCGATGCAAAAGCGTAAATGGCGATATTTCAGCTGACAGAGAATTTAAATTTTAGCCGATGCACAAAATGTAAATGGCGATATTTCAGCCGATAGAGAATTTAAATAAAGTGCCGATGTTTTAGTCGACGTAAAAGTAAAATGGCGATATTTCAGCCGACAGAAAGTATAGGTATAGATGATGATGGATATTTAAATATGAACTGGCAATCTTTCAGCCGATGTAGAATTTAAATAAAGTTTGGCGATATTTTAGTCGATACAAAAAAATGTAAATTGCGATATTTAAGTCAACTGCAAGACGTAAGTAAAAGGTGGTGATATTTCAGCCATGCAAGAGAAATAAAATAGCGATATTTCAGCCATGCAGGAAAGATAAGGTGGCGATATTTCAGCCATGCAAGTGGAGGTAGGGCTTAACCTCGAAAGGCAGAAAGCTAGCCTTATGTAGATAATGCAGGATGGAGACAACGCTTGGTCTCGAAAGGCAGAAAAGCAGCCTCATGCAACGCAAGAAATGCAAATGGAGACAACACATAGTATCGGAAGGCAAAAAGGTAGCCTTATGCAGATAATGCAGGATGGAGACAACGCTTAGTCTCGAAAGGCAGAAAGGTAGCCTTATGCAGATAATGCAGGATGGAGAAAACGCTTAGTCTCTAAAGGCAGAAAGGTAGCCTTATGCAGATAATGTAGGATGGAGACAACACTTAGTCTCGAAAGGCAGAAAGGTAGCCTTATGCAGATAATGCAGGATAGAGACAACGCTTAGTCTCGAAAGGCAGAAGGGTAGCCTTATGCAATTCAGGATGATGCAGATGGAGACAACGCTTAGTCTCGGAAGGCAGAAAGGTAGCCTTATGCAATTCAGGGTGATGCAGATGGAGACAACGCTTAGTCTCGAAAGGCAGAAAGGTAGCCTTATGCAATGCAAGATGATGCAGATGGAGACAACGCTTAGTCTCGGAAGGCAGAAAGGTAGCCTTATGCAATTCAGGATGATGCAGATGTAGACAATGCTTAGTCTCAAAAGGCAGAAAGGTAGCCTTATGCAATAAGATAAAGCAAATGGTAAGAACAAAAATTCTTAGCTGATAGCTGATCGTGGTATTTCGGTTGTTGGGCCATTGCGTGCAGATAGCAAATGCGCATAGGCGCAACGATTCGATGCAGTTGCGTAACACATTTGGTAACTTTGTGACTTGGGTGCCTGCATCCAAAGAAAATTGTAAGTTTTGTAAAGGGGAAAGGTTAGTTCAATCTTCCGTGGCTTCCGACGTTGCGTGCATCATTGGGGTAGCGTTGCTAAACAGCAGCTGTCATATTTATGCACGATTTAACAAATATAACGCAAGTAAAAAAAAATAGTTTTGTTTAAATGAACCAACTGTGAGCACGTGATTTTTGCCCTACAAGGAAATTACTCCCAAAAATTCAAAATAAAATAGTCCTTTTGTTGTTTGCAATTTTTGTGATTTTGGTTGTTATTTTTTTTCTTATTTGTTTGCATTTGTGTGTGCATGTTTATTTGTTCAAATTCATTAAAATACAAAAATATTGCATTTATGACTCAATTCTACAATTAGGAATTAATTAGTATTTTTTGTGATTTAGGATTTTAATTTTTGGTTAATTAAAAGATAAAGGAAAACAAAACAAAAATAGAAGAGGCAAATCGGATTTGGGCCGCCCCATTTCAACCAAAGTCTAGGCCCAAACCACTCCTGTACCCGGTCCAAGAGATCCATCTCCCAGGCCGTCAAAACGACGTAGTTTGGTACCAGAACTACGTCGTTTTAAGGATAACCCATCTCAGCCGTTCAATCCACGTAAATCCAACGGCCTTCGTCCCATCTCCCCAGCCCGTCTCACCCGACCCGTGCCCATCTGAGACCGACCCAATCTCTACTTAACCAAACGACACCGTTTCGCCTG
Source organism: Nicotiana glauca (assembly GCA_026770625.1). Classification (NCBI taxonomy): domain Eukaryota; kingdom Viridiplantae; phylum Streptophyta; class Magnoliopsida; order Solanales; family Solanaceae; genus Nicotiana; species Nicotiana glauca. The sequence continues at coordinate 6,224 of MU719503.1, forward strand.
GATGAAAAGATCCTGGCCATCGATCTCACTTCATCCAACGGCCAGGATCGAGTCCCCAACCCCGTATATAAGCAGCCAAATGCACCCCACTCCCCCCGTAGCCAAACCCCCTCTCTCACGTCGTCTCTCTCAAAGCTTCAGAGACGGAACCCAGCCCCCAAACCCTAGCCACCACTAGATCCTCTCGCCTGAAACCCGGCGTCAACAATGCCGCCGGTCACCAAACTAACACCCTTTGACCATCTGACCACCCCCAATCCAAATCCGGGACCAGTTTACCTCGAATCATCCCCGGACTTCTCGAATCTTCAATTGAAGATTCGAGCCAAAACTCAACCTACCCCAAACCATCCTAAATTGATACCTAACATTCCCCTGACCTCCCTCGTAACCAAACCAACACTGGTTTGGTTCGAATCAAGCCTGAACCCCTCGAACCCCAACCTGAGCCCCAAGAACCCTAGAAAAGGATTCGAGCCTGTTTGAGGATTTTTGTCGCCCAATGGACCTTAGTCGAAGTGTTCTCAATTGAGAACACTCGATTAAGGTCCGTTTAGCCTCAAAATTTCAAGTCCGAGTTGGTCCAAGTCCGTTTGATTTCTGATTTTTGCTTCTGAGGTATTTTTCTTTCTTCCTTTTCTTCTATCTTTGTTTGGTAATATTTGTTGTTAGTTTAGTTTTGTTATTTTTTTTATCTTTTTCGATTTTTGTTAATTTTTCTGTTCTCCTCCTCAAGACCTTTTATTTGGTCGATGTTTGTTTCTGTTTGTTGTTTTAAATGTGCTTGTTATAATGTACATATTCGCTTCGATTGATATCGTCGAATAATTAGTTTCGTATCTCCCCTGTTTTTCCTAAGAACTGTGAATCATTGATTGGTTGTCGATCATTTGTTATCGATTATATGTGTTGTAATTGATTAAACGAATGCCGTCGATTGGTTGTATAGGTTTGTTTTGTTAGAACAATGGACAGTAATTTTGTTAATGCTGTTTAAATTTGGTCCGAATCACTGCTTGAATTAAGTTCTGAATTGTTTGTGGTTAAGCTTAGGAACTTGAATTGGTTATAGCTGCAATTTTGATAAAAATCCAGGGCTTAGCTAAGTGGACTGCCATTTGAACACTCAGTGCACCCTTAAACTAATGAATGATTTAATTGAAAGGGGGTCTATTAGTGCAAAAATACAGCCTGGTTAGACACTAAGTAGTGGAAATCAGAGACCAACTTCAGTTAGTATTAAAAGGGTGCAGTACACATGGGATAGGGTAGTGGAACCTGCTGGACAGCAGTGTGTTCCACCATTTCTGACTTCAGGAGCATTTTATTAGTTCAAACCCATACTTAGACAAACTCAAGTGGGAAAAACAGAGGGAATATGGGGCTGGTCAGTTTTAAAACAATTAAAAAAAATAGGCTGGGAAGCTTTTAGTGATGGGATATAAAAAGGGAGTTTCAGAATAGGATAGACATTCTCATATACATTCTAAAAGACAGAGATAGAGAGAGAGGAGATACATTCTGGAACAGATGGTCTGATATAGAGAGTGAAGGAGAGTTTGTTTACTTTTTAAGAGCTGGTTTTGGTCTTTATAAACCTATCTAAAAAGAGTTCAAGAGTTTTGAGCATTCAATAGAGTGAAAGGGTTTTTGAAAGGATTAGCTAAAAGATTTAAAGTTAGTTTTGAGCAATCCTGTCCCTTGTAACACTGTTACATTAGTTTGGATTTCAGAAACAGTTTAAACTTTTCTCTGTTCCTGTTCCACATTCGAGTATTCAAGTTATTTTAAGGTTTCTTTGAGTTTATTTGGTTTGATCTGTTGCTGTCTTGGTCTTCTGGAAGTTGCTGTGTTTTGTTCTTGAGTCCTCCGTTGGTTTGAGTTATTCTTGGAGTTCTAATTTGCTGCTGTTGCTGCTGTATTTGTTTGCTATTTGCTTGCTGTGTTTGGGCTGCTACTGATCTCTCCCTCTTTCATTTCTGTTTGTCCAATTCCAGGTACACAGTTTCGAACTCATGTTGGTGTAGACTTGAATTGAAGTTCGAAATAAGAATGCTTATTGGGTTTATGTGCCTGGTCGCTGCCTGTTTATTTCATAATTAGATTAATTTTGTTATGTACATTTGGTAGTTGTAAGATATATTTGTATAACTTAGACTGTTGTATGTTTCGATTTAAATCACGGACTGTAAAACTGAGTTGATGTTTCTCGATAGCATGTGAATTCTGTCAACATTAGTATTAACTTAGTTTTTTAGTTTAAAGCTTGCGTTAATTAAGGTTTAGATAAAAACGGTGAGTTCCAAGTAGATAGCTTCATATCCAATAATGAATCATTAGAATTAGCTTTATAACTTTGTAATTAGTCTCCTTATTAGTTTGTAGCCTTTCGCTAATCAATTGTCCTAATTTAATAAGTCACGCGCAAATAAATGTTTTCAATCTAGTTTTGACAAGAGAAGTTGAGATGTATATATAAAATCAGAAGACAAAAAAATACTCGCCTTCTATTAAAAAGGTTTTCATTTGAATCAAATGCCTTTCTATTAATTGGTAGAGAGTTAGTTAAAATCGGAATCATCTCATGCATTATCGCTTCCATAGAGTAATTAGAAATAATTTCGAACGGACATTTTGTTTTACACGAATAAAAAATATTGTTGAGCTTCGATAACCATCCTACCCGATATAAGGTAAAGAAATGACCCAGGCACACATTTGACTTGCATATTCGTTAGGGCCTGGGTCCAGGTTGAGATTAGACCCGTTCTGTTTAAAGGTTTAAATGTATAGTTTTCAATTTAATGAAAGCGGTTCAAAATTGATTAAAAGCACATAGTTTATAACAATTAAAATCAGATATGTTTGCCATTTACAATAGTTTAAGCGACCGTGCTAGAACCACGGGATTCGGGGGTGCCTAACACCTTCCCTCGGGTCAACATAATTCCTTACTTAGAATTTCTGGTTCGCAGACTTCATTTGGAAAGTCGAAATTTCCTCGATTCGGGATTTAAATTAATCGGTGACTTGGGATACCCTAATTTATTCCAAGTGGTGACTCTGAAATAAATAAAATAATCCCGTTTCGAATATTGTCACTTAAATTGGAAAAACTCCTTTATATACTCCCCTCGAAAGGGGGCGCGCCAAAAGGAGGTGTGACACCAACGACTGCAACGTAGTTCAAAACACTGCAACCTCTCTCACTCCGGAATTTTGAGGGCCCTCCTCAAAATTTTGCCCCAATTTACTGGGCTGTCACTTATGACGGATGCACTGAACGAATTCAAGATCGACTTCGGAATTTTGAGGGTCCTCATCAAAATTCTGCCCCAGTTTACAATAATGGGGGGGGGGGGGAATGAGCTTTTTATTAAATTGTGACCGAACCCATAGGCTGCCTACGTATCCCCTCTTAAACGGGAATCAGGTCAAGCGTAGTTCAAATTACATCATAAAACATCATAGGCCAGACTTCTCCATCCATTTCTGCAAGAATAAGGGCTCCTCCAATTAGAACCCGGTGAACCATGTACAGAGCTTGCCAGTTGGGAGAGAATTTCCCCTTGGCTTCATCTTGATGCGGGAATATCTTCTTCAACACCAATTGCCCCGGTGTAAACTTCCTTGGCTTAACTCTTTTGTTGAAGGCTCTGGACATTCTGTTCTGATACAACTGACCGTGGCAAACTGCGTTCATCCTTTTCCCATCTATAAAGGCTAACTGCTCGTAGCGACCTTTTACCCATTCTGCATCGTCCAACTCTACTTCTTGTATTATCCTCAAGGAGGGAATTTCTACCTTGGCCGAAGTGACCGCCTCTGTACCATACACCTGCATTTAGGGAGTTGCCCCGGTTGATGTGCGAACCGTGGTGCGATATCCTAGCAAAGCAAATGCTAACTTCTCATGCCATTGTTTGTGACTTTCGACCATCTTCCTTAGTATCTTCTTGGTATTCTTGTTTGCCGCCTCTACAACTCCATTCATCTGAGGCCTGTAGGCTGTAGAGTTCTTGTGTTTGATCCTGAATGTCTCGCACATTGCTTTCATCAAGTTGCTGTTGAGATTGGAACCATTGTTGGTGATGATTGATTCTGGAATCCCGAATCGGCAAACAATACGATCATGGACGAAATCTGCCACAACTTTCTTAGTCACTGCCTTGTATGATGCTACTTCAACCTATTTAGTAATGTAATCAATCATCACCAGGATAAATCTGTTCCTGTTTGATGCTGTAGGCTCGATAGGTCCAATGACATCCATCCCCCAAGCGGTAAATGACCACGGTGAGATTGTTGCAGTAAGCTCGTTAGGAGGCACCTTTATCATGTCTGCATGTATCTTACAGCGATGGCATTTGCGAACATATTGGATACAGTCTGTTTCCATAGTCATCCAAAAATAACCTGCTTAGAGTATCTTCTATGCTAAGACAAAACCATTCATGTGTGTCCCGCAGGTCCCTGCGTGCACTTCGTCCAATAGTCTGCTTGCTTCCTATGCTTCGACACACCTTAACAAACCCAAATTGGGAGTCCTCCTATACAGGATTCCCCCACTGTGAAAGAAATTGTTGGATAATCTCCAAAGTGTGCATTTCTGAGCGGCGTTGTCAAGTTCTGGATATTCTCCCATTTTCAAGTACTCCTTGATGTCGTGGAACCATGGTTTTCCATCTGCTTCTTCCTCAACGTGAGCATAATAAGCTGTCTGATCATAAAACTTTACCGGGATGGGATTAATGAAATTCGTGTCTGGATGCCGGATCATGGATGACAAAGTAGCCAATGCGTCAGGGACCTCGTTCTGGATCCTAGGGACATGCTGAAACTCTATCTTTGTGAATCGTTTCCTTAACTCCCGTATATGATGCAAGTAGAGAAGTATCTTAGAGGTTTTGGCTGCCCATTCTTCTCAAACTTGATGTATGAGCAGGTCTGAGTCCCCGATCAATAGTAACTCTTGAATGTTCATGTCAACGGCCATTTTGAGTCCCAGGATGCAAGCTTCGTATTCAACCATGTTGTTTGTGCAAGGGAACCTGAGCTTGGCGGATATCGGGTAATGCTGGCCGGTTTATGATACTAGGACTGCCCCTATAACAACTCCTTTAAAATTGGTGGCCCCATCGAAAAACAACCTCCAACCATTGTAGGATTCCACAATATCTTCTCCTACAAAGGACACTTCTTCATCAGGAAAATACATTTTCAAGTGTTCGTATTCTCCGCCGATAGGGTTCTCGGCAAGGTGATCTGCGATGGCTTGACCTTTGATTGCTTTCTCAGTCATGTAAACAATGTCGAACTCATTCAACGAGATTTTCCACGTGGCGAGCTTGCCAGTGGGCATGGGCTTCTGAAAAATGTACTTCAGCGGGTCCATCCTGGATATGAGATAAGTGGTGTAAGCACAGAAATAATGCCTCAATTTTTGAGCTACCCAAGTTAGAGCACAACAGGTGCGCTCTAATAAGGAGTACCGGGCCTCGTACGATGTAAACTTCTTACTGAGGTAGTAGATGGCCTGCTCCTTTCTTCCCGTCTCATCATGTTGTCCCAGAACACAACCGAATGCTCCATCCAAAACTGCAAGATAAAGCAGTAAGGGCCTTCCTGGCTCGGGCGGAACCAAGACCGGTGACGTTGACAAGTACTCCTTGATTCTGTCAAAGGCTTTCTGACAATCGTCGGTCCATCTAGTAGCAGCTTTCTTCTTTAGCATTTTAAAGATGGGTTCACAAATGACTGTGGACTGGGCTATGGACCGGCTGATATAGTTGAGTCTCCCTAGGAAACACATCATGTCCTTCTTGTTCTTTGGCGGTGGCAATTCTTGGATGGATTTGACCTTTGATGGGTCCAATTCTATTCCTCGACAACTCACGATGCAACCCAGTAGAACTTTCTCAGAAGGAACCCCGATTGCACACTTTGCGGGATTCGGTTTCAGGTTATACCTTCTCAGTCTGTTGAAGAACTTTCTCAGATCTTCCATATGATCAGTGGCTTTCTTGGATTTGACGATGACATTGTCCATATATACCTCGATCTTCTTGTGTATCATGTCGTGGAAGATAGTAGTCATGGCTCTCATGTAGGTGGCACCAACATTCTTCAATCCAAATGGCATCATTTTGTAGCAATACATTCCCCACAGCGGATGAAAGCCATTTTATCTGCATCCTCATCATCCATCCATATCTGATGATACCTAGCCAAACAATCAACGAAAGATTGCAACTCATGCTTGGCGCAATTGTCGATAAGAATGTGTATGTTTGGCAAGGGGAAGTCATCCTTGGGTCTGGCCCGGTTAAGATCCCGGTAGTCGACACAGATTCTAACCTTCCCGTCCTTCTTTTGTGCTGGCACGATGTTGGCTAACCATGTTGGATACTCGACCACTTTGAGAACCTTAGCCTTGACTTGCTTAGTAACCTCTTCTTCGATTTTTAAACTCATGTCGGGTTTGAATTTCCTGAGCTTCTGTTTTACTGGCAGACATGCTGGATCTGTTGGCAACTTATGAGCTACAATGACCGTGCTTAGTCCAGTCATATCATCATACGACCAGGCAAATACGTCCTCATATTCTTTCAAAAATTCCATATATTCCTCCTTTTCCGATGGCGACAAGTGAACACTGATGCGAGTTTCTTTGACATTCTGTGCATCTCCCAGATTAATGTCCTAAGTTTCTTCCAGGTTGGACTTAGGTCTGTTCTCAAAATTCTCAACCTCGCTGACGACCTCTTCAGGTATTTCATCTTCTTCTGAATCTATGTCCTTTTGTTGCATTGTTTCATTGCAAGTCACAGTCGTTGGTTCATCGTCAAGATAAGTAATAGTAATGCTGTATAAAATAGAGTAAATTATAGAGAAAATAATAAGCAAGATATATATGATAAACCAAAATGCTTTGATCAAATTCAAAATTATTTGAACATCGGAGCTCTTTTCGAAATTAAAGACAATGCGGAAAGAAAATCAACTAGTAAAGTAAACTAAAAAATGCGATGCATGCTGCTTTTGTTTAGCCTTGATACCCCGAAGCCTTCCGGGCCCTGATGGTCCTAATTGACCAATTGTTGAGGCAGTCTCCGCTGTTCACAGCTTGTATGGAAGGGCCTTCCTCCCCCTCCTCCTCAAAAAGAACGCAACAGTCCATATCATCATCCTCTAGGAACAAATTCTTCATGGCTGCCAACATTTCATCTTCATCAGACCCATACATAGTATCTGCTGGCTGGAAGGTTTGATCCAGGCTAGGTATCAGAAACTCCAATAGATAGTAGGGGCCGCGCCATGGTGGCGACCAGTTCTGGAATTCTTTCCAAGTATAATAACACCCTAAGCCAAAGGTATTGCCATGCTTATTTAGTTTGATGGGCTTAGTGATTCCTTGAAGATTTTCACCAAGCCCATTTCTAGGCTCGTACCCACACCAATTCAGGATGCTTTCAATCTTGTTGTCCCACCACTTGTCTTTGTCTACAACGTTGACCCTTTCAATATGGTGGTTTGTCTCTCCGCCTATTTTCCTTCTGCCTCTAATCATCAGAATGGTCTGGCGACTATATATATGGTTACTACCACCACCATGAATGATCACCTCTTGGTGGTTCCATTCAAACTTTACCGCCTGATGCAGGGTCGATGCTACGGCTCCAGCAGCATTGATCCAGGGGCGTCTTAATAGCAAGTTGTAGGATGCCGGGATGTCTATCACTTGGAAGTCGACGTCGAACCATGTTGGCCCCATTTGCAAGCACAAGCTGATTTCTCCAATAGTAGATCTCTGGGATCCATCGAAGGCTTTGACATCGACAGCCCCGTCTCTGATCTCGTGTAGGCCTTTCCCCAAAGTTTTGAGAGTTACCAACGGACAGATGTTGAGGCTTGATCCCCCATCGATCAGAACCCTGGCGATGAAATAATCTTCGCACTGCACGGTGATGTGTAGTGCCTTGTTGTGGCCCAAGCCTTCTGGCGGCAATTCGTCTTCATGGAAGGTTATTTTGTAGCTGTCCAACACTTGCCCCACCATGTTCGCCATCTTGCCCCGGTTATATTGCTGAGCACGTAGGCTTCGCTCAGTATCTTCATTAAGGCATTCTTGTGAGCATCTGAACTTTGCAGAAGAGCCAGGATAGATATCTGTGCCGGTGTTTTGTTCAACTGTTTAGCGATCGAGTACTCCTTAGCCTATATTTTCCTGCAAAGATCATTGGGTCCTGTCTCAATAGGACGTCCTGGGGCTTGCTTGCTGGACTCAGCTAGGTGCTCTGGGGTGTAGACCCTCCCTGTTCTAGTCATTCCTTGTCATGCCCCAAAATCCGAGTTGCGCGACCGGCGCTCAACCGAGTAAACCCGACTGAGCAAGCCTATTAGATTTCATTCTACCCAAACTATTTCATGAATAAAGAGGAGATGGACTCCATTACTCATACTTAGTAAGAATTTCATTACCAACTTCCACCTTGTTTCCATTAGCAGCTTAAAACATAATTATCAAGATATTGCAAGTTTATAATTATTTACCAAACGTCAATATTTCAACTTTAATTCCCAATACCAAACACCACCCACAACCAATCTACGGAGCCTCTACATAAAAATGAAGAATAATATGAAAGTGCCGGCAACAAGGCTCCGGCTATACCTCTAAATACAAAGTACTTGATAACAATCCTATATGACCCCGAAATGAAGTGGGGCTCACCAAATTAGCTGAGAGGAAGATGCATCACTGGCTGCGACCAACACTGCCTTCTATAGAACTACCTACAATCATAACACGAATGTAGCTCCCCCAGCAAAAGGAATGTTAGTGCCATTGAATAGCACTAGTATGTATAACTGAACACCATCTATTTAGAAAGAACTTTCATACAACAATAAGGAAATCACAAGTGAAACTCAAACACTTTAAATGATTGCAACATTATCAAATAAAAGGGATCACATAGCTTTCACAGAATTTTCATACCTTTAGGTATGTTTCATAGCCCGTCCATGGGATTCACATATCATGTTATACACCTATGCGTTTCATAGCCCGTCCATAGGGTTCACACATCATATTATACCCATATGCGTTTCATAGCCCGTCCATAGGGTTCACATTTTATATTATACCCCTATACGTTTCATAGCCCGTCCATAGGGTTCACATATCATATTATACACCTATGCGTTTTATAGCCCGTCCATAGGTTCC
>MU719509.1:16195-58605 GCA_026770625.1 Nicotiana glauca
AAAACCTCCATTTTTACCCTTTGATTCCTTCAATTTTCAGTGATTAATTCATGTTTTTAAACTATAATATCATAATCCAAGTCCAAATATCCATACCTGATTATTCTCTTTCGAATCCTCTTCAAAATCGCCCAAAAATCGCCTTAGTACGCACCGCAAAATGATTTTACACTTCTGGAATTCGAATACACTGACTTCATTAAACCCTCTGACATTTTCGCTTCTGCGGTCCCGCTACCGCTTCTGCGGATTCCTGACCGCTTCTGCGGTTTCACATAAATTCCAACGGACCGCTTCTGCGGTCTTATACCGCTTCTGTTGTAGCCGCCTTTGCGATCAAAGGACCGCTTCTGCGGTCTTAGCCAAACTCATGACCGCTTTTGCGGCCGCCAACCGCTTTTGCGGAGTCCGCTTTTGCGAAAAATAGTCCGCTTTTGCGGAAAATTCCCAGGCCTCAAAGGGCCGCTTTTGCGATCACTCAACCGCATCTGCGGGACCGCTTAAGCGGCTCTTCAATCGCAGATGCGGAAACAACAGAAGCCTTAAAGTCTGCTGCATTTCCAAGCATCCAAACTCCCGATTCATCATCCGAAACCATCCTGAGGCCCCCGGGACCCCAACCAAAAACACCAACCCACTCCAAAACATCATACGAACTTGTTCCAATCATAAAAACACGATTCTTAACACAAAAATCACCAAATCACGACGGATTCAAGCTTAAATTCAACTAAAGCTTCTGAATCTCACATTCGATCAAAAACCCAACCAAACGACATCCGAATGACCTGAAAATTTGCAGACATGTTCAAAATCGCCTAACGAAGCTACTGGAACTCTCGGAATTCCATTCCAACTCCCGGATCAAAATCTCACCTATCAACCGGATTTCGCCAAAATTCCAACTTCGCCAATTCAAGCCTATTTCTACACCGGACCTCCAAATTCAATTACGATCGCTCTCCTAAGTCATAAATCATCCCCCGAAGCTAACCGAACCACCGAAAATTACATCTGAGCCTCTAACTACATAGTCAACTTCCAGTTGACTTTTCTAAAATAAACTCCCTTCTAAGAGGCTATGTGCCTTATTTTCAACCAGAACCAAATTCAATTACACCCGATCGACTCTAATACTGATATAGAAATATGAAACAATACAATAAGGGGAAAACGGGGCATTAACTCATGTGACAACGGGCCGGGTCGTCATACTAATAGATTAAGGGGCACTAGGGTAGTGACTTTCACCTAGGTGGCTAATTGACAGGTAATTGCTTCTAAGGCTTTGATTGACATGATTGGAGAAATATGTAAAACCGTTACACAATTTTACCCACTCTTACACCTCTCAGTAGAGAGAGTGATTTTTCCCAATTGACTCTCTCGAGACCAAATGGGTAGGCAAATTAGCTCAAGCAACTAGGGTTCAAGTCGGGTAATTACTCTCTCGAGGTTTAACCCTTTAATTGGAACTATCAATTCTCTTGAGTCCATCCCAATTCCTTGTTGGGTCAATTTTGGAGATTTATGCTCACTCTCTCAAGAAGATCCAAATCAACTTAGCACAAACCAGTGTTTGTAACCACCAATTAATAAATTAAACCATAAAATTGATCCAAATACAAAAACCAATAGTCAATCTAACATTAAATCACAGCACCCATCAATTACCCACAATAGGGTTGAGCCACAACCCTAGCTAATGGGTTTAGATACTCATGCTAGAACAAGAAAATAGAGAAACAGATAAAGAAGAAGACATATTAATTAAACACTAAAGTAAATACAAGAGAATCTATTATTAAAACAAAGCTAAAGTGCCCAAAATGGCTACAAAATGAGTCTCACGAGCGCAACTCAAAGTTCGGAATTAAATGATGCCCTAAAAATGGTAAAATGTTCTATTTATACTAAGCTGGAAAAACTAGACAAAAAAATGCCCCTGCAGGATCAGTGCGGGCCGCACTAGGCTCTTGGACTTCAAATCTTGGATCTCTGAACTTGGGCTCCACGGACCGCGCAGAATGGACAGCGACCGCGGAGGTCTCTAATGTGGTCCGCACAAATATGATCGCGGACCGCACAGCTTGAATCAACGAAATTTTCATCTCTCTAAACTTTTCTTCTACAGACCGCACATAATGGTAGTGCGGCCGCGGAGCCTTCATCGCAAACCACACAATATGGATTGCCGCCGCATTGCTTGAAGTCTTGATTCCATCTCTCTGAATCTATCTAGTGCTGACCACACAGAATGGACTGTGGCTGCACTAGGTTTTATGCTTTGAATTATGCTCTCTTAATCTCCCTAGTGTGGACTGAACAAAGTGTAGTGCAGTCGCACTAGGCCTATTTGTCCTGAGGTTTCCTTGTCTTTGATACTTGAGCAGATTTCACTCTTTTTGAGCCAAATTTTGACATTTCGTCACTTTATCGATCAAACCTGCAATCAAGCACAACTTATGAGCCTTTTGGGACTATTTTGTAAGAATTTATAATCAAAGCGTAAGCAAGAAGGAGCATAAAACAAGTTAAAATCCCTAGTTATCAACTCCCCCAAACTTAAGCTTTTGCTTGTCCTCAAGCAAACAAAATAAGACCCACCCCTTAAGGTAAAATCCAAGAATTTCCAGGTATCCTAATAAGCATCAATTGGGACTAATTATTGCCCACAATATGAATACATAATTAACAACATTTAGCCTTTGAAAAACTATGGATCAAGTGTGACACAAGAGCATTAAGAGTAGACTCATTACATCAAAGAACTCTCTCAATTACTTTAGTCACTATGGAACCCAAACTCATACGTCCTCAACCCCCCCAAGCAAACCTCACCTTTTAGAATATTGACACACAATTCGAGGTTCATAGGAATTCACTCATCTCTCTCAAGAAAAGGTCACAAGTCCGGCTTTAGGTAACATATGCTTGCCCCTTATGTAAGTATCCACTAATGTAAGCTTCATTCAACTCAAGATTATATAGGGCTTTTGTGGAATCATCGTGAAGGCTTTTGGGTTAGGGTAGGACATGTTTTTGTTCAAGTGGGTTCAATCTTCCCTTAAGTACTTCTTTTGATTCATTTGGCACACTCTCTTGACTCTTTGAGTCATTTCACTTCTTTTTAAGGGGTTAGAGAGACAAATTGTCACTCTTTCTTATGCAATTCAAACCGTTTCTCCTTTTCAACTTTCCACACCTTTCTTTCTTTTTTTTTCTTGAATCCCTTTTTATTCTTTCTCACATATGAGCATTCTTTTTGTCTTGTGCTTTTCTTTTTCTTTTCATTGCCTTTCCTTTTTCTTCATTTTTGTGCCTTATACCACTTTGTGGCCATCCTTGTCTCCCCCAAACTTATACTTTTGCCATGTGCTCAAGGATAGATCGGGTGCCAAGAGAGGGTATCTTTTAGAACGAGTATAGGCTTGAAACATGGTTCTTGAAGGAAAAAGGTCTAAGGCTCAAAAGGGTTAACTAGGGATATTATCATTGGTAGGCTATGGCATTTGTTGAATTATCATTTGGATCAAGGAGAGCCTATAATCACTTCTCAAGTCAAATATCACTTAACATTTCGCCTCAACAAACATTCAGGGCAAGTTCTAGACCAATGGCTCGGGACTTGGACTCGCAATTTGATTTCTCACCACACAAGCTAAGGGATTGCTAAAGACATCAAGGCGGGGGCCCAAAACGACCTTAGATATGATTTGAGCACACAATGGTCCCGAAAAACCACTTGATGATTATCAGCCAACGCAAGAATCTCAAGGCCACGACTATCACCAACCCAAACACAATATTTTGTCTTTGACCATGGGATCAAAGGAAAATGTGCTAGGCCCAAGTGAAGCTTTGCTTGAGGTACCCTTAACTACATACTACCCGAAAAAAAACATACTTAAACCCTTAAGAAGGTTTTCACGCCATCTATCATTAGGAAAAGCTACTCGGTTCACACAAAGCTCTGCCTTTGGAAAGAACCGTGGCGTTAAGAAAACCAAAGGCTAGTTAAAACGTCCAAAACAAAACAAAAGGCTACAAGCCTATATAAGAAGCTAAAAACGAAAAAAAATTGCGAAAATAAAAAAATAGAATGAATATGTACAATAGGGGAATGAATATACATCAGGGAATGGATATATACAATGATGTAACTTTATATATAGACCAAAGAAAAGATAACGAGTACGATAAAAGTAACTAAATGTAAGATAATATACAGACCAAATGAAAATCAAAGAAAGCATAAACTAAATCAGTATATATATACAATCATCCAAGGATAAAATGTAGGGTTCACCCCCTCAAATAAAATCTGGCATTGTCCCCAATGCCAACTAATGCAAATAAGCCCCAAAAAGTATAAGAAAAGGATACGAAGACTCCCTAAGCCTCGTCCATCTTCAAAGGATCATGAGTGGTCGCTGGGTCCTCGGTATGCTCTGGAAACTCAAACTGGTTCCCGGTATCCTGCTGCTCAGTTGCTGGGACCTGGGACTGGACCTGGACCGGCTGTGGATCTAGTATATCTTGTCGCTGACTGGAGGAAGCCTCCGGTGGGTCTGCCAGCTGGATGATGGCATCATCTGCTCTCGGTATAGTCCTCTTCCTCTTCAGAGGCCTCTATGTCTGCTCCGGAACTGTGGCTGTTGCTGGAACTACTGCTGAAGCTGGGTCCTCAAATAATAAGTCTAAAGGCAGTTGGTCTACCTTCTGTCTATGCACATCCGCCCTTAGCTCCTTCACGAACTCCCTGGAAGCCCGTGTCTTGCGCAGCTTCTTATGCTCCTAGGCAAAGCTCTTTTAGAGCCTTGCCATGTGAATCCACTGCCTTTACTAAATCAACCTGGGTACTGAGGATCTTCTCCTAGTTGTCAAGTATCTTCTTACAGGTATCCTCTATAGACTGTGGGACCTGAACTGGATAAGGAGCCGACTGAGCTGTAATGGTGGAGCTCAAGGTAGACAACTTGGAAGAAGCAGTATACATCTAGTTGTTCAGGATCTGAAGTGTTTGGCTCAGTCGGTGGGTAGTGATAGGATGGGCCGGGGAAGATGGAATCTCCGGGCCAGCTAAAATGGAAAGACCAGGAGGCAAGTCAGCAGTAGTGGAGGGTCTGGGACGCATGTTAGCAACTGTGGAGGCACGCTCAGTGTAGGCCTCTACCACAACTGGCTCTTCAGACTGGCTAGTTGGAGCAGAAGCAGGGGGCTTATAGTTCTTGTCCTTGGGGTTGTCTGGTGATCGCTGCCAACTCGACACTACACAATGGTAGGAAGAGCGGGTCGCAACAACTTTTACCCAAATAGTGGTTCGGGATCGAATTTCCGCAGGGAGCTTGGAATGGAGTTGTATTGTCTGTGTAGCCTAGAGTTGTGTATGTGTTTCTAATTGTACTTCTAATATTTTTGGGGTTTTTTTTATTTATCACTACTTTATAAACTAATGATTAAGGGTAAATTAAGCTACAAGAATATTGCTATGTTGTACTTAATATAGAGAAAGGTACTAGGGTCGCGACACTACCTAGGTGGCTAGTCAACGGGTAGAAGTTACTAAGGGGAGATTGATATATTTGGGGCTTATATTATAATCGTTGCACATTTGTACCCATTCTCACCTCTCGATAGAGAGAATGATATTTCCCAATTGACACTCTCGAAACCAATTGGTTAGGCCAATTAGACCAAGCAACTAGGGTTCAAGTAGGGTAATTACTCTCTCGAGATTTAACCCATTAATTGGGACTACCATTTCTCATGGGTCCATCCCAATTCCTTGTTGGGTCAATTTTAGGGTCATGGACTTTCTTTCTTACGAAGAGTTAAACCCACTAAGCTTGAATCTGTATTTGCAACCACAAATTCGAAATTGAAACACAAAATTAACCTAAATAACAAACACCCAATCTCAATCTCACCCTAGATGGAAACGCTCATCAACTACCCACACTAGGGTTGAGCCACAACCCTACCTAATGGGTTTAGCTAGACATAATTAAAGAAGAAACAAAAGAAATAGAAGAAGAACTAAACATATTAATTAATAGCTAAGAAGAAACTACAAGAATCTATTGAGAAATTAATGCTAAAATGCCAAAATATGCTAAATCTTCGATTCTCACGAGCGTAGCTCAATATCTGATACAAAACTTAACCTAAAAATGGTAAAATATTCTATTTATAGTGGTTGGATAAACTTGACAAAAATACTCCTGCAGGGTCAGCGCTGTCACGACCCGGATTTGCCACCATCGGGAGTCATGATGGCGCCTACTAACGGAGCTAGGCCAGCCGAACTTTAAACATTCTCTGATAAATCTCAACAATATGAATATATGGAAGACAATTAAATAAGAGCGGATGAATTTAAGTTTAATAAAAATAAAATCAAAATGCGAAAGTTTAAAACATATCTTTACCCAAAATCTGGTGTCACTAGCTCACGGACTACTAAAGAGTGCTACAAACAAGTCTAAATGGAAATACAAAACGTCTGTCTCGGTACAAAGAAAACAAACTAAACATAGAAAAGGACTCCGGCCTACGAACGCCAGCTAGGCTACCTCGAAGTCCCTGGACTGAAGTCAGCTCCCAGTCGAATAGGCTACTACTGTGGTCCAAAAGCTGCTCCGGTATCGTAATCTGTGCAAAAAGCACAGAAGTATAGCATCAGCACAACCGACCCCATGTGCTGGTAAGTGCCGGGCCTAACCCCGGCGAAGTAGTGACGAGGCTAGACAGGACCTACCTAAAATAACCTGTGTAGACATATATATATACAGAGCAACGGAAATAACGACAGAGAACATTAATTAAAACGGGGAAGGGGCATGCTCGGGGGAGATACAGTGAAAATAGATCAACGGATATAACAACGAAACTATCTCAATACCATAACTCATATATAAGTGAACGGCGCGCCACACGATCCATTTATTAGTTTCTAAGTGGACGACATGCCACACGATCCCATTTTATAATTCATAGGTGGACGGCATGCCACACGATTCCAAAATATATATGTAATAGTGGTCGGCGTGCCACACGATCCCATTTCATAACTCACAAGTGGACGGCGTGCCACATGATACCAATTCATATTTCATAAGTGGACGGCGTGCCACACGATCCCAATTCATATTTCATAAGTGGACGGTGTGCCACACGATCCCAATTCATATTTCATAAGTGGACGGCGTGCCACACGATCCCATAGTATAATGAATAGCACAAATAATCTCTCTAAAAGAGGTCCCATTAGGGAAATTCAACAACATAACGAATAAACCCGGCAAGGGTACAACTAACAGCCCAAATATCCTGGCAAGGGAGCAACAACAATAATAAACTACGTGTCCCGGCAAGGGAAGAGTCATCACACTTTCTCTGTTAATCACTTCTTTCCCAATTATCAAATTCTAGTTCGAATCGATACTCCAATAATATACCAATCGAAATTCTTCCTCAATCGTTCACAAAATATGAAACTGAGCAATTAGACAAGAGAGATATTTCACAAAGTCCGGTTCAAACACATTTAAGACCCACGGTCATGCTAGACTCCGGTGTATAGATAACCGTCACCATGCCTATACACCGTACGCATCATTTAGCAATTAGCAAATAATATCCTAATCCTATTCCCTCTAACCAAAGTTAGAACAAACACTTACCTCGGTCCAAGAATAGCAATCAACTCTCCAATACCGCCTTTCCTCTACAATCCAACTTCAAAATAATGGTATCTAGACATAATCAATTCAATAGTATCAATAAAGACCATAAAACAACATCACACTTCCAAAAATACCAAAATTCGACCCCGGGCCCACATGGTCCAAACTCGAGGCTCGGACCAAAATCCGTTCACCCATAACCTCACGAGTCTAAATATATAATTTGTTTCAAGATTCGACCCCAAATTGAGGTTGAATCACCCAAAATTCCCAAAGCCCTAGTTCTACCCAAAACCCCCATTTTCTACCTTGAATTCATGATTTAGGGCTAGGAAATTAGTAATTAGTGGAAGAAATTAAGAGGGGATGAAGTTATGAACACTTACCCAAGAAGCTATGGAGGAAGGGGAGCTTGAATTTCGTCTATGGGGTGTTGGAGAAAGGAGTCCGTGTGAAATAATGGCAAAATCCCGAAATGGGTTATGTTTTTAATCTTTAAAATCACTGAAGGGAATTACCCTATGCGTTCACGACACAGAGGTCGTGTTCGCGAAGAAGGGGAACTGGGGTACATCGCGTTCGCGAGGGTGTGATGTGAATACGAAGAAGGAAAATTGGGGTCTTGGGAAGATAGCCTGTGCGAACGCGAGTGTGCTGATGCGAACGCGTTAAAGGATCTGAAGGGGCTACGCGAACACGTGCACTAGTCCGCGAACGTGTTACCTGGACGCAAACACGAAGAAGGGCTTGTTGTGCAAAATTTGCAGAAATCTGCTATGTTTTCTAAGTGTAAAACTACCCCGAACCACCTCCGAATCACTCCCGAGTCCTCGGGGCTCCTAACCAAACACATGTACTAACTTAACAATACCCTACAAACTTACTCGAGCGATCAAATCGCTAAAATAACATCAAAATCAACGAATCAAGCCTCAAAATCATTATTTTCATTTCAAACTTCTTAAACTTCTTTTAGATATTTAGGTCCGAAACACGTCAAACGACGTCCAATTTCGACCAAATTTCACAAGAAGCGCTTAACACATATTTAAGACCTGTACAGGGTGTCGGAACCAAAATACGAGCCCGATACCTTTATTTTCTAACTCATTTTCTTTTTAAAATTCCATATCATTTTCAGAAAAACAATTTCTTTCAAAAATTCACTTCTCGGGCTCGAGACCTCGGATTTCGATTTCGGGAATACGCCTGAGTCTCATATTTTTCTACGGATCCTCCGGGGCCCTCACATCACGGGTCCAGGTCCATTTACCCAAAATGTTGACCGAAGTCAACTTTAACAATATCAATATCAAAATTCTTCACATATTTCAACATAAAAGCTTTCCGGCTACGCACCCGGACTCCACACGCAAATTGAGGCAACTACAAGTGAGGTTTTCAAGGCCTCAGAAGTGCGGAAAAAGGGAAAAATCCGGTGATGACCCTTTGGGTCGTCACATTCTCCACCTCTAAAACAACCGTTCGTCCTCGAACGGACAAAAGGAAGAAGTACCTGAGTCAGGAAATAGATGAGGGTAGCGGCTCCGCATATCAGACTCGGACTCCCAGGTCGATGCCTCAGGAGGCTGACCTCTCCACTAGACACGCACTGAAGGAAAACTCTTCGACCTCAACTATCGAACCTGCCGGTCTAGAATGGCTACCGGCTCCTCCTCGTAGGACAGATCCTTGTCCAACTTGACAGTGCTGAAATCTAACATGTCGGTAGGATCGCCGTGATACCTCCATAGCATAGATACATGAAATACTGGATGCACGGCTGCCAAGATAGGTGGCAAGGCAAGTCTATAAGCCACCTCTCCCACACGATCAAGAATCTAAAATGGGCCAATGAACCTAGGGCTAAGCTTGCCCTTCTTCCCAAATCTCATCACGCCCTTCATAGGCAATACACGGAGCAATACTCGCTTACCAACCATGAAAGCTACATATCAAACCTTGTGATCCGCATAACTCTTTTGCGGCGACTGAGCCGAACAAAGCATGTCCTGAATGATCTTGACCTTATCCAAGGCCTCCTGGACTAGATCTGTACCCAATAACCGAGCCTCTCCCGGCTCAAACCATCCGACTGGAGACCGACATCGCCTACCATACAACGCCTCATAAGGAGCCATCTGGATGCTGGACTGGTAGCTGTTGTTGTAGGTGAACTCTGCTTAAGGCAAAAATTGGTCCCAAGAGCCTCCAAAATCAATGACACAGGCTCGGAGCATATCCTCCAATATCTGAATAGTCCTCTCGGACTGGCCATCCGTCTGAGGGTGGAATGTTGTGCTCAGCTGGACCTGGGTGCCTAACTCCTGCGGAACTGCTCTCCAAAAGCGCTAGGTAAACTACGTACCCCGGCCCGAAATGATAGATGCCGGCACCCCATGAAGACGAACAATCTCCCGGATGTAGATCTCAGCTAATCTCTCCGATGAATAGGTGGTGGCAATAGGAATGAAATGTGCTGACTTGGTCAGCCTATCAACACTGACCCAAATAGCATCAAACTTCTTCCGAGTCACCGGAAGTCCAGTAACAAAATCCATGGTAATCCTCTCCCACTTCCACTCGGGAAGCTCAATCCTCTGAACACACCACCAGGACTCTGATGCTCATACTTGACCTGCTGACAATTCAAACACCAAGCCACATATGAAACAATGTCTCTCTTCATCCTATGCCACCAATAATGCTGCCACAAGTCCTGATACATCTTCATGGCGCCCGGTTGAATAGAATACCTTGAACTATGGGCCTCCGCTAAGAACAATTCTCGTGAAACAATGTCTCTCTTCATCCTACGTCACCAATAATGCTGCCACAAGTCCTGATACATCTTCATGGCGCCCGGTTGAATAGAATACCGTGAACTATGGGCCTCCCCTAAGAACAATTCTCGAATCCCATCAACACTGGGCACACAAACTCTCCCCTGCAACCTCAAAACACCATCATCATCTAAAGTCACCTTCGTGGCACCACCACGCTGCACCGTGTCTCTCAGGACACACAAATGAGGATCATCAAACTGTCGATCACGGATACGCTCCAATAATGAAGAACGAGCGACCATGCAAGCTAATACTCGGCTAGGCTCAGAAATGTCCAACCTCACAAACCGATTGGCCAAAGCCTGAATATCCAAATCAAGCAGTCTCTGGCTGACTGGAACATAAGCAAGACTACCCATGCTGGCGGACTTCCTACTCAATGCATCGGCCACCACATTGGCTCTCCCCAGGTGGTACAAAATAGTAACATCATAATCTTTCAACAACTCCAAGCACCTCCTCTGCTTCAAATTCAACTCCTTTTGCTTGAAGAAGTACTGAAGGCTCTTGTGATCCGTATACACCTCACACGTCACACCATATAGATAATGCCTCCAAATCTTCAAGCATGAACAATGGTTGCCAACTCTAAATCATGGACCGGATACTTTTTCTCATGGATCTTCAATTGCCTCAAAGCATAAGCTATGACTCTGCTGTCCTGCATTAATACTACACCAAGCCCAATACGGGAAGCATCACAATAAGCTGTATGAGGCTCTGAGCCTGTGGGCAAATCCAATATCGGTGTCGTAGTCAGAGCTGTCTTGAGCTTCTGGAAGCTCTCCTCGCACTCGTCTGACCACCTGAACTGGGCACCCTTCTGGGTCAACCTGGTCATCGGGGCTGCTATAGATGAAAACCCCTCCACGAACCGACGGTAATAACCTACTAATCCCAAGAAACTCTGAATCTCCGTCGCTAAAGCTGGTCAAGGCCAATTCTTGACTGCCTTAATCTTCTTCGGGTCTACCTGAATACCCTCTGCTGATACTACATGACCCAAGAATGCAACTAAACTCAACCAAAACTCGCACTTCGAGAATTTAGCATACAACTGACTATCCTTCAGAGTCTGAAGAACCACTCTGAGGTGCTGCTCGTGCTCCTCTTGGCTGCGGGAGTACACAAGAATATCGTCAATGAAGACTATCACGAACAAGTATAGATAAGGCCTGAACACTCAGTTCATCAACTCCATAAATGCTGCTGGGGCATTGGTCAACCCGAGTGACATGACCAAAAACTCATAATGCCCATACCGAGTGCAAAATGTTGTCTTAGGGACATCAGACGCCCTAATCCTCAGCTGATGGTAGCCAGATCTCAAGTCTATCTTTGGAAACACCTTCGCACCACGAAGTTGGTCAAACAAATCATCAATCCTCAGCAGTGGATACTTGTTCTTTATCGTCACCTTGTTCAATTGCCAGTAATCAATGCACATCCTCATCGATCCATCCTTTTTCTTCACAAATAGCACCGGCGCACCCTAATGAGAAACACTAGGCCTGATCAAAACCCTTCTCTAGCAAGTCTTTCAACTGTTCCTTTAACTCCTTTAATTCTGGTGGGGCCATTCAATATGGCGGAATAGAAATGGGCTGCGTGGGGGCCAGATCAATACAGAAATCAATATCCCTATCGGGCGGCATACCCAGCAGGTCTGAAGGAAAACCTCTGGGAACTCCCAAACAATAGGAACAGAGTCAATAGAAGGAACCTCTGTGCTGGAATCGCGAACATATGCCAAATAAGCTAAACACCCCTTCTCGACCATGCGTCAAGCCTTAACATATGAAATAACACTGCGGGTGGCATGTCCTCGGGTCTCTCTCCACTCCAATCAGGGCAAATCTAGAAGCGCCAAGGTCACGGTCTTGGCATGGCAATCCAAGATAGCATGATACGGGGACAACCAATCCATCCCCAATATAACATCAAAATCCACCATGTCTAAAAGTAATAAATCAACTCGGTTCTCAAGACCCTCAAATACTACCACACAGGAACGATGAACTCGGTCGACCACTATAGAATCTCCCACTGGTGTAAATACTTATACAGGAATACCCAAAGCATCACTAGGCATAGCCATGTAGGGTGCAAAATAAGACGACATATAAGAATACGTAGACCCAGGGTCAAATAGCACTGAAGTATCCCTGTCACAGACCAAAATAGTACCTGTAATAACAGCATCGGTAGACTCAGCCTCTGGCCTGGCTGACAAAGCATAACACCGAGGCTGGGCCCCACCTCCCTAAACCATGTCCCTAGGACGATCGGGTACTGGCTGACCTCTAACTCTGCCGGTCCGAGCTCCACCTCTACGGTCTCTACCTCCACTTCTATGATCCCTACCCCCACCTCTAGCTGGCTGGGCGGGCTGTGGATCACCTGCAGCCTGAATCATGAGGCGAGGACCCTGCTGCTGAGAGCTGTCAGAAGCTCGAGGGTAATACCTAGCAATATGTCTTGTTTTGCCACAAATGTAACAAGCCTTCGGCTGCTGAGAATAATGGAGTGGTGGCACGCTGATAGGTGCTGATAGTGAATCGAAAATCTGCTGGTCGGAGTACTGCGACTGAGAGCCACGGCCACCGGAAGTACCATGAGAAACCTGAAGAGCTGACTGAAAGGGCCTCGGTGAATGGCCTCTCCCATAAGAATCCCTACCTCCAGACGAGGTACCACTGAATCTACCAGAATGTCGAGGACTCTTATCCGACACATGTCCATCTCCCTGTGCGAGGGCCATCTCAACTCGGCGGGCCGCATTGGCCGCCTCCTGAAAGGAAATATCAATACCAGCTCCCATAGCCATCTGAAGACGGATCGGCTAAATCAACCCATCAATAAATCTCTGAACCCTCTCTCGCTCCGTGGGGAGTATCACAATAGCATGGCGTGCCAAGTCAACAAATAGAGTCTCATATTGTGTCACTATCATGGAGCCCTGCTGGAGGCGCTCAAACTGCCTGCAAAGTGCCTCCCGCAGAGTGACTGGGAGAAACTTCTTCAAAAATAACTCTACGAACTGATCCCATGTCAAAGCTGGAGACCCTGTTGGTCTAGATAGGCAAAAATCCCTCCACCAAGTCTTGGCGGATCCTACAAGCCGGAAATTGGTAAAATCGACCCTATTGGTCTCCACTATCCCCATGGTCCTAAGGATCTCATGATAGTTGAATAGGAAATCTTGTGGATCCTCTAATGAATCACCACTGAATGTGGTGGTGAAGAGCTTGGAGAACCGATCAAGTCTCCACAAAGCATCCGAAGACATAGACGCTCCATCGCCGGCCTGAGCTGTAATACCTGGCTGAGCTGCCACAGCTGGCTGAACCACTTGGACATGAGTCTGGGGAGCTACCTGCTCCGGAGTACGTGTAGAAGGAGTCTAAACCCCTCCTCCAGCCTGAGAAGTGGCTGGTGCTACTGGCAGCAAACCCGCTCTAGTGACACTCTCCATAAAGCCTGCCAATCTGACTAGAGCATCCTGAAGATCTAGGTAACCATGACCCCACCTGGGACCTGAGCTGGGCCCGCTGGAGCTGCTGGGGATGGAACCTCCTCATCATAGTCAATATGAGGCTCCACCACTGGGACTGCCGCCCAGGGCTGAGCTTTGTCCCTGCCTCGTCCTTTGGCACGGCCTCAGCCTCTACCCCTCGCAGGAGCTGCTGCTGGGGGCTCGGGCTACTGCATGGTAGAAGAGGAAGCATGTGTTCTCGCCATCTGTGAAAGAATAGAGTAGAAAGACAATCAATATTTGAGAAACAGAATCGCACGACAAGAAAGAACAAAAGTGAAACCTTTCCTAACTCCGTAGCCTCTGGGGTTAAATACAGACGTTTCCGTACCGATCACTCAGACTCTACCAAGTTTGTCCGTGAGTAGCGAGACCTATGCAACCTAGAGCTCTGATACCAACTTGTCACAACCCAAATTTTTCACCATCGGGATTCGTGATGGCCCCTATTAACGGAGCTAGGACAGCCAAACTTTAAACATTCTCTGATAAATCTCAACAATATGAATATACGAAAGACAATTAAATAAGAGCGGAAGACTTTAAGTTTAATAAAAATGAAATCAAAATGCGGAAATTTAAAACATATCTCTACCCAAAATCTGGTGTCACTAGTTCACAGACTACTAAAGAGTGCTACAAACAAGTCTGAATGGAAATACAAAATGTCTGTCTCGGTACAAAGAAAATAAACTAAACATAGAAAAGGAATCCGGCCTGCAAACACCAGCTATGCTACCTCGAAGTCCCTAGACTGAAGTCAGCTCCCGGTCGAATAGGCTACTGCTGTGATCCAAAAGCTGCTCCGGTACCGTAATCTGTGCAAAAAGCACAGAAGTGTAGTATCAGCACAACCGACCCCATGTGCTGGTAAGTGCCTGGCCTAACCCCGACGAAGTATAACGAGGCTAGACAGGACCTACCTAAAACAACCTGTGCAGACATATATATATATATATATATATATATATATATATATATATATATATATATATACATACACACACACACACAGAGCAACGGAAATAACGATAGAGAATATCAATTAAAACGGGGAAGGGGCATGCTCGGGGGATATACAGTGAAATCAGATCAACGGATATAACAACGAAACTATCTTAATACCTTAACTCATATATAAGTGAACGGCGCGCCACACGATCCCATTTATTAGTTTCTAAGTGGACGACATGCCACACGATCCCATTTTATAATTCATAGGTGGACGGCATGCCACACGATCCCAAAATATATATGTAATAGTGGTCGGCGCGCCACACGATCCCATTTCATAACTCACAAGTGGATGGTGTGCCACACGATACCAATTCATATTTCATAAGTGGACGGCGTGCCACACGATCCCAATTCATATTTCATAAGTGGACGGTGTGCCACACGATCCCAATTCATATTTCATAAGTGGACGGCGTGCCACACGATCCCATATTATAATGAATAGAACAAATAATCTCTCTAAAAGAGGTCCCATTAGGGAAATTCAACAACATAACGAATAAACCCGGCAAGGGTAGAACTCACATCCCAAATATCCCAGCAAGGGAGCAACAACAATAATAAACTAAGTGTCCCGGCAAGGGAAGAGTCACCACACTTTCTCTTTTAATCACTTCTTTCCTAATTATCAAATTCTAGTTCGAATCGATACTCCAATAATATACCAATCGAAATTCTTCCTCAATCGTTCACAAAATATGAAACTGGGCAATTAGACAAGAGAGATATTTCACAAAGTCCGGTTCAAACACATTTAAGACCCACGGCCATGCTAGACTCCGGTGTATAGATAACCGTCACCATGCCTATACACCGTACGCATCATTTAGCAATTAGCAAATATATCCTAATCCTATTTCCTCTAACCAAAGTTAGAACAAACACTTACCTTAGTCCAAAAATAGAAATCAACTCTCCAATACTGCCTTTCCTCTACAATCCAACCCCGAAACAATGGTATCTAGACATAATCAATTCAATAGTATCAATAAAGACCCAAAACAACATCCCATAGCCTAGAAATGAAGTCCCTAGCATTCTTCCAAAAATATCAAAATTTGACCCTGGGCCCACATGTTCCAAACTCGAGGCTCGAACCATAATCCGTTCACCCATAACCCCACGAGTCCAAATATATAATTTGTTTCAAGATTCGATCCCAAATTGAGGTTGAATCACCCAAAATTTCCAAAGCCCTAGTTCTACCCAAACCCCCCATTTTCTACCTTGAATTCATGATTTAGGACTAGGAAATTAGTAATTAGTGTAAGAAATTAAGAGGGGATGAAGTTATGAACACTTACCCAAGAAACTATGGAGGAAGGGGAGCTTGAATTTCGTCTACGGGGTGTTGGAGAAAGGAGTCCGTGTGAAATAATGGAAAAATCCCGAAATGGGTTCTGTTTTTAAGCTTCAAAATCACTTAAGGGAATAACCCTATGCATTGGCGACATAGAGGTCGCGTTCGCGAAGAAGGGAACTGGGGTACATCGCGTTCGCAAGGGTGTGACGTGAACGCGAAGAAGGAAAATTGGGGTCTTGGGAAGATAGCCTACGCGAACGCGAAGGATCTGAAGGGGCTACGCGAACGCGTGGACTAGTCCGCAAAGGCGAAGAAGTGAGGTTGCTGAAGCTACGCAAATGCGTTTCCTGCACGCGAACGTGAAGAAGGGCTTGCTGTGCAAAAATTGCAGAAATCTGCTATGTTTTCTAAGTTTAAAACTACCCCGAAGCACCTCCGAATCACTCCCGAGCCCTCGGGGCTCCTAACCAAACACACACACTAACTTAATAACATCCTATGAACTTACTCGAGCGATCTAATTGCTAAAATAACATCAAAATCAACGAATCGAGCCTCAAAATCATCATTTTCATTTCAAACTTCTTAAACTTCTAACTTTAGATATTTAGGTCCGAAACACCTCAAACGACGTCCAATTTCGACTAATTTCACAGGAAGCGCTTAATGCATAGTTAAGACCTATAACGGCGTCGGAACCAAAATACGAGCCCGATACCTATATTTTCTAACTCATTTACTTTTTAAAATTCCATATCATTTTCAGAAAAACAATTTCTTTCAAAAATTCACTTCTCGGGCTCGGGACCTCGAATTTCGATTCTGGGAATACGCCCGAGTCCCATCACGGGTTCGGATTCGTTTACCCAAAATGTTGACCGAAGTCAACTTTAACAATATTAATATCAAAAGTCTTCAAAGTTTTCACAGATTTCACATATTTCAACAAAAAAGCTTTCTGGCCATGCGCCCGAACTGCTCATGCAAATCGAGGAAACTATAAGTGAGGTTTTCAAGGCCTCGAAAGCGCAGAAAAAGGGAGAAATCCGGTGATGACCCTTTAGGTCGTCACAAGCGCGACCGCGTTGGCTCTTGAACTCATGATTTTTAACTCTCTAAAGTTGAGGACCGCGGACTGCGCGAAAGTGCAGCGCGGCCGCGGTGGAAGTTGGCGCGTCCGCACATAATGTAGCGCAGAGCGCACTGCTTGACTTGGCTCAAGAATTAGCTCTATGAATCTAATTAGCACGGACCGCGCAAAAAGGTAGCGCGGTCGCGTTGGCTCTGGTCTCTAAACTTCCAATCTCTGAATCTACTGTGCGCGGGCCGCGTAAAAAGGTAGCGCGGCCGCGTTGCCCCTTAGCTTGAATATGTAAGTCTTTGAATCTCATCTGTGCGGACCGCGCAAAGGTGTGGCACGGCCGCATGGCTTGCAGCTTGATAATATTAGGTCTCTGAATCTCCTAGTGCGGCCACGTGCACTTTTGTGCGGTCCGCACTAGGTTCTTTATTTCCTTCACTTCACTTGGTCTTTGATACTTGAGCAGGTTTCACTCCGTTTTGAGCCGATCTTTGACATTTCGTCACTTTGTCGCTCAAACCTGCAATAGCACAACCTGTGAGCATTTTGGGACTATTTCATAGCAATTTATACTCAAAGCATAGGCAAGTAGGGGCATAAAACACGTAAAAATCCTACTTATCAACGTCCTCAAGCAAACAAAATAAGACCCACCCCTTAAAGGAACATCCAAGTAATTCCAGCTATCCTAGAGTAACCTCAACAAGCATCAATTGGGACTAACAATTTCCCTCAATACGAATGCATCATTAACACATTTTAAACTTTGAAAGATATGGATCTAGTGTGACACAAGAGCATCAAGAGTTGACACATTTTATCAAAGAACTTTTCTCAAATATCTTGGTCATTGTGGAACCCAAACTCACACATCCTCAACTCTCCCTAAGCGAACCTCACCTTTTATATGACACACAAATCGAGGTTGATGGACTTTCACTCATCTCTCTCAAGAAGAAGGTCACTAGTCCGGCTCTAGGTACCAGATGCTTGCCCCTTATGTATGTATCCACTAATGTAGGCTTCCTTCAACTCAAGATCATATAGGGCTTTTGTGGAGTTATTGTGAAGGCTTTTGGGTAAGGGTAGGACATGTTTTTGTTCAAGTGGGCTCAATCTTCCCTGGAGCACTTCTTTTGATTCATTTTGGCACACTTTCTTGACTCAGTTGAGTATTTCACTTCTTTTCAATGGGTTAGAGGGACACATTGTCACTCTTTCTTATGCAATTCAAAACATTTCTCCTTTTTCTACTTTTTCCATGCCTTTTTCACTTTTGTTTCCCTTGAATCCCCTTTTTATTCTTTTTCACATTGGTATTTCTTTTTGTCCTTTTCTTTTCTTTCGTTTTCATTGCTTTCCTTTTCCTTTTCCTTTTTCTTCTGTACCTTTTACCACTTTGTTTCCTTTCTTGTCTCTCCTCCCCCAAACTTAGACATTTGCCATTACTCAAGGGAAGATTTTGGGTGCCAAGAGAGGGTATCTTTTAGAATAGGTATAGGCTTGTAACATTGGTTCTTGAAAGAAAAAGGTTCGAGGCTCAAAAGTGTTAACTAGGGATCATTTCATTGGTAGGCCATTGAATTGTTCAACTTAACATTTTGATCAAGGAGAGCCTATGATCATTTCTCAAGTCAAATTTCACATGGGATTTCGCTTCAACAAACATTCAGGGCAAGTTCTAGACCATTGGCTAGGGACTTGGACTCACAATTAGATTCCTTACCACACATGCTAGGGGATTGCTAAATACATCGAGTCGAGGGCCCACAACAACCTTAGTTACTATTCAAGCACACAATGGTCCAAAAAGACCACATGATCATTGTTTGGTCAACACAAGATCTCAAGGCCACGACTTTCACCATCCTAAACACAACATTATGTCTTTGGTCATGGGATCAAAGGCAAATGTGCTAGACCCAAGTGAAGCTTTGCCTGATGTACCCTTAACTACGAAATATCAGAAACAAAAGAAAAATCAAGAACGGACTCAAACCCTTAAGAAGGTTTTCACGCCATCTATCATTAGGAAGAGCCATCCGATTCGCACTATACTCCACCCTTGGAAAGAACTGTGGAATTAAGAAAACCAAGGGCTTATTGAAAACACCAAAAAAACACAAAAGGCTATGAGCCTAACTACGAAGCTAAAAATGAAAAAAATTGCAAAAATAGAAAAACAGAATGAATATGTATAATAGGGGAGTAGAATATACAATGAGGGATGAATATATAGCGAATGTAACTTTATATACAGACCAAAAGGGAATAAAAAGTATGAGAAAAGTAGCTAAACTGTAAAGTTATATACAAACCGACTAGAAAATCAAATCAACAGAACATAAAAAGAGAATCTAATATGTACAATCATCCAGATAATCAAAAAGTAGGGCGCACCCCCATGAATATGAGCTGGCATTGTACCCAATGCCAACTACAGAAATAAGCACAAAAAGTCAATGAAAGAATATAAAAGAGCTCCCTAGGCCTGGTTCGTCTGCATCGGATCCTCAGTGGTCCCCTGGTCCTCTGTATGG
Source organism: Nicotiana glauca (assembly GCA_026770625.1). Taxonomy (NCBI): domain Eukaryota; kingdom Viridiplantae; phylum Streptophyta; class Magnoliopsida; order Solanales; family Solanaceae; genus Nicotiana; species Nicotiana glauca. The sequence goes on from MU719509.1 coordinate 36,206, forward strand.
GCGGGAACCTCAGACTAGTTCCCGACCTTCTGCTGCTCAACTGCTGGGACTGGGGCCTGATCATGGACCTGCTAAATGTCAGTTGTAACACTGGAGGTACCCTCCTGAATCTTCTGCTAGATCAATCACCGCATCAACTATGCTGGGGAGCTTTGTTTTCTTCCTCGGGAGCCTGGGTACCTACTCCTGCTCTGGTTGTGGCACTGGTGCTACTGGATCCGGGACTGACTCCCCAAATAGCAAGTCTAGAGGCATCTGGTCTGCCAATAGCTTGTCCACATCCATCCTAAGCTACTTCACAGACTCCTTGGAAGCCCGTGTTTTCCTCAGCTTCCTGTGCTCTTTAGCAATCTCCTTCAGAGCCTTGCCATGTGACTCCACAGCAGTAGTCAAAGTGGCCTGAGTCTTCATTATCTTTTCCTAGTTTTCCAGGAGCTTCTTCAAAGTGTCCTTAATGGATTGAGGAATCTGGGCTGGCTAAGGTGCTGCCTGGGACTGAATTGTGAAGGATAAAGTGGACAACGTGGAAGTCGCAACCGACATCCAGTTGTTCAAGATAGCCAAGGACTGACTCAACTTATGGGCCGTGAAGGGATGAGTCTTTGAAGATGGAACCCCCGGGCCCGCAGAAGTACTGGGACCAGCCGAAGAGGAAGGAACTGGAGACAAATCTGCAATGGTAGTGGCAGCAGGCTCGGTGGAAGGCACAGTAGAAGGCTCCACCGCAACTGGCTCCTCAAACTGGCCAGTTGGGGCAGAGGTAGGTGGCTGGTATTTCTTGGAATTTGTGTTGTCCGGGCCCTGCATGCTGTACCAAGAGTAAGGAGCCACAGTCTTGGTCTTGACATCAAATTTTTTCTTCTTGACCTGTAGATCCCTAAAATACATAGTAAGGGTGTTGGGAAAAGGGTAGTTCCGGTCCTTCTCCTATCCCATAGCAGAAATCACCATAGAAATCACATTACCTACATTAATAGGGTACCCGACCATAATAGATGCAACAAGAACGGCCCGGGTAAGTGGAACAGTATGATCGTGGGTAGAAGGGTCAAGCCGACTGCATACAAATGTCAACCACCCTAGAGCCTCAAATTTGAAGGTGTTCCTGTATATTTTCTTCCCTGCTTGCAACCATGTTGAGACAGTACCTGGGATTGCCAAGAAATGGGCCACCCAAGGTCGAATTTCCTCACCCATTGCTAACATAGCCAGATAAAGTGAGTCATCCTCATCCTTGAACCCCAAGTAGTCATTTATTGATTTCCCATCAAACACCATCTTTTTGTCTCTCACTTTGGTCACCTTCGTATCCTTGACAATGTGAGCCACATTACAGTAGAATTCCCTAACCATGTTCTCATTAGCTTCGATGCACTTTTCCTTGAAAAATTCCCAGCCTTGTCTAGTTCGGAACTCCCTCTGTACATTCGAGTTGTGGGGTAAAAGGTCAGTATCAATAAAACTTCTCTCCGGTATCAACTTCCTCACTGACCACCACTCCCTAAACTTGTGAAATGCCACTTGACTGACGAATAGATCTTCCCAAACTTCAGGTTTTCTAGTTCTTTCGATACCCCCAATCTGAGGCTTACCTCCCTCACCTTGTTCTGCACTCTCCCCAGATAATGATGTTGTGGGGAGGTGGAGTATTGTTCACTACCGTCTACGGGCTCATCAGACAAATTGGAGACTATATTCACTGGTCTTTTGATTATGGGTGATAGTGGAGGAGTATCAACTAGGTGGAGGGGGTCGGTTATGTGAGTTGGGACAGAATCTGAGGATATGCTTTTAAAGGGCACATACTCACTCCCCAAAGAATGAGAGGCAGCCCTATCTGCAACCCGTATCAATTTTCGGGTCTTTTTAATGTTCTCCCAAGCTTGGGGAGTGAGTTTTGCTATTCTCTTGCCCTTACCCCCTCGGGAGGCACTACCTCTCCCGGGTTGTTGTGTTTGTTTACCGCCTCTTTGTTTAACCATGATCTGCAAGCAAACATGTCTAACATTGTTAGTTTAAGCACATACAGTGTATTAGTTAGTGAAAACAATTGCAGAGTAGCAGATGAAAAGGTTGCAGAAACCATTACAGAACAGAGCACCGCAGACCGAGCTAAGGCGACTGGGGGCTGCACTGAACAAACCCAGAAAAACACACCTCTCTGATTCTCCCAACGCGGTCCGTGTGAAATGGGAGCGCGGCCGCTTTGGTCCAGTGCGGATCACACAATGAGGTACGCGGCCGTGTTGGAAGCAAGTCAGGTTTCAGAATAAAGGCCACTGCAGACCGCACCATCAGGAGCGCGGCCGCGTTAGAAGCACCATGGTCCGCACTAAGGTGATCGCGGGCCGCACAGAGCCAACATATAGGAACTAAATGAGGGTTTCAATTTTCTTCCATTTTTTGTTTATCTTTGAATTCTAATTGTCCCTACTCAATTACCCAACCTGGAAAGCATACTCAGCATTCAAAACCAACATGTAAACTATCCTAATCATTAAATCCAAGAAAAGCGGATAAACGAAGAAGTTAAACCTACTGGAAAACAAACAAAGAATAAAAATATAAACTAATTAATGACAATTGTAAGAAATGTTACCAGTATTTAGAAGAACTAAAGAAATCTATTCAAGCACACGATCTCAGAGGTGAATGAACTGTAGAAATAAGGCTCAGGCTTTCAAACTAGCGAAAAGTGTAAAATGAAGCCCTAGGTCTCTATTTATAGAAAAACCAGTGGGCCCCATACCTACCTACCAGTGCAACCACGTAAAAGTGATCGCAGACCGCACTAGGTTTCAAATACGAAGTTTCAGAAGGCAACCTTGCGCGTCCGCATTAGAGTGCATCGCGAACCACACAAATTTGACCGTAGTCGCGGTGGAAAACTTCAGAGAGCACCATATTTCTGATTTGCTAGTGCAGACCATTCAAAACTGCACCGCGGCCACGCAACAAACTTTAGAGACTTTGCAACCTGGATCATTCCAGCGCGGACCGCTCAAAAATGCATCGCGGCCGCACTGGCAAACTTCAGAGACTGCAATTTTTGTTTCTTTTTGCTTTGCACTGTTTCAACACAATCCTTGAAACATCTCACAAACAATTAGCTCAAAAATCCTAATCTACAAAGAAAATCAAAGAGAAATAAAAAGTCATGGGTTGCCTCCCATGAAGCGCCTGATTTAACGTTGTGGCACGACGCATGTTACCAGTATATCACTTCAAATTAATGAGTGCCACCACGTGGCTGTCATCAAACTTTCCCAAATAATGCTTGACACGATGCCTATTGACCCGAAATATTTAACCATTCTTGTTCTTGAGATCAAGAGCACCAAAAGGAGTCACGCATACCACTTCAAATGAACCACTCCACTTTGATTTGAGCTTTCCCGAAAATAACCTCAACCGGATTTGAAAAGAAGAACCATATCACCAACCTTGAATTCCTTTTCCCGAGCATATTTGTCGTGAAGGTACTTCATCTTGTCTTTATATAAGGACGAGCTGGAAGAGGCATGAAATCTAAACTCATCAAGCTCATTGAGTTGCTCAACCCAGAGATTTGCCATAACATCCCATTCCTTGTGCTCCAATTCCACCGGAAGATGGCAAGCTTTACCAAACACCAACCGATACGGAGACATACTGATTGGGGTCTTGTAAGCCGTACGATAGGCCCAAAGAGCGTCATCCAATTTCTTCGACCAATCGGTCCTATTAGCATTTACCGTCTCGAACAAGATACTCTTTATTTCCCGATTGGAAACTTCCACTTGACCACTAGCTTGAGGGTGATAGGGGTGGTCACTTTGTGATTAACTCCATACTTAGCAAGCAATGAGTCAAAATCCTTGTTGCAAAAGAGGGACCCCCATCACTAATGATAGCACGAGGGGTGCCAAACCTTGTGAAGATACTCTTTTTCAAGAATGCCACAACACTCCGAGCTTCATTGTTGGGTAAAGCCACAACTTCAACCTACTTTGAAACATAGTCCACCACCACGAGCATATATAAGTGTTTCCGCAAGAGCTCACGAACGGACCTATGAAATCAATGCCCCAAACATAAAAAATATCCACCTCGAGAATCATATTGAGCGGTATCTCAACTTTTTCTGAAATTCCGCCAGCTCTCTGACATGTATCACATCTCTTCACCAAGTCACTAGCATCCTTAAACAATGTCAGCTAATAGAAACCGCAACTCAAAACCTTTGAAGCCATCCTCACCCCTCCATGATGGCCACCATAGGGAGAGGAGTGACAAGCCTCCAATATGCTAAATTTTTCACCTTCCGGGACACATCTTCTTATCACACCATCCGTGCAAATTTTAAACAAGTACAGATCATCCCAATAAAAGTCCAAGCTATCCCGCTTGAGTTTCTTCCTTTGGTTGGAAGAGAGCTCACACGGGACATTTCCAGTCACAATGAAGTTGGCGATGTCTGCGAACCAAGGTATATCACACATAGAAACGGAAAGAAGTTGCTCGTCAGGGAATGTATCATTTATCTAAATACCGTCACATGGCCTCCCTCCTTCCTCCAACCGGGACAAATGGTCCGCAACTTGGTTCTTACTTCCCTTCCGATCCACTATTTCTAAGTTAAATTCTTGAAGAAGTAACACCCATCTCATTAATCTTTCCTTAGAGTCCTTCTTGGTCATCAAATACATAAGGGCGGCATGGTCCGTGTGCACAATCACCTTGGCCCCCATAAGATAAGGTCGAAATTTCTCCATAGAAAACACAATAGCCAATAGCTCTTTCTCCGTCACCATGTAATTTCTTTGGCCTTCATTCATCATTTTTCTAGCATAATACACGGGATGGAACATCTTGTTGATCCGTTGACCTAACACTGCCCCTACCACCACATCACTTGCGTCACACATAAGTTCAAAGGGCAAACCCCAATTAGGTGCGGTGATGATAGGAGTTGTGGTCAACTTGTGCTTCAAAAGCTCAAAAGCCTCTATGCATTTTTCGTCAAGATAAAAACTTGGCTTCTTTCTCTAACAATTTGCAAAGTGGGTTCACAACTTTCGAGAAGTCTTTAATAAATCGCCGGTAGAACCCGGCATGCCCAAGAAAACTCCTCACCCCTTTGATGGAAGTAGGGGGAGGAAGACTCGAAATGACCTTGATTTTTGCCTTATCAACCTCAATTCCTTGCTTCAGATCTTGTGACCCAACACTATACCCTCTTCTACCATAAAGTGGCATTTTTCCCTTTTGAGCACAAGGTTGGTTTCTTCGCATCTAGCCAATACCCTATCCAAGTTCACCAAGCATTCATCAAACGAATCCCCAACCACGCTGAAACCAACCATGAAGACCTCCAAGATATCCTCCACCATGTCGGTGAAAATTGCCATCATACAACGTTGGATGGTCGCCGGAGCATTATATAGTCCAAATGGCATTCTCGAGAAAGCGAACGTACCATAAGGACATTCAAAGGTCATCTTCTCTTGATCCTTCGGGGCAATTATAATTTGATTGTACCCCGAGTAACCATCTAGAAAATAATAAAAGGCCCGACCGGCAAGACGATCGAGCATTTGGTCAAGGAATGGTAATGGGAAATGATCTTTTCTTATCACCTTGTTAAGTTTCCTGTAATCCATACAAACTATCCAACTTGTAACCGTCCGAGTAGGAATAAGCTCGTTGTTGGAATTGGTCACTACCTTCATCCCACCTTTCTTTGGTACACATTGGACCGGAGAGGTCCATGAGCTATCGAAGATCAGATAAACCACACCGGCGTTAACCTACTTAATAACCTCTTTCTTTACCACTTCTTGTATTGCCTCATTTAGTCTTCTTTGATGTTCAAGAGAAGGCCTTGCATCCTCCTCAAAAATGATCTTATGCATGCAAAATGCGGGGCTTATTCCCCGAATATCGGCCAATGTCTATCCAATCGCCTTTTTGTGCTTTTAAAGAACCGCCAAAGTGGGGTCAACCAGCATGTTAGTTAAGCAAGACAAAAGAATAACAGTTAAAGTGGAATTTGAACCCAAAAATTCATACTTGGGGTGTAAAGGAAGTGGCTTCAACTCCAACACCGGTGGCTCCTCAATCGATAGTTTGGTTAGTGGAGTTTTGTGGTTTTCAAGATCCAAAGATATCTTTCTAGGTCCATATGAATATGAACCCATACCATGCAATGCATTCGCGCACTCCACTCTACTGGCATCATCATTGACATCCATGTTAAGAAGAACGGCCTCAAGAGGATCTTCAACATTTATCAATGAACTTGTGTCATCCACTATCACAGCTGTGACAATGTCCACAAATGAACACACCTTCGTGCTATTGGGTTGTCGCATTGATTTGCACATATGGAATACCACCTTCTCATCTCCCACACGGAATGTCAACTCACCTGCTTCAACATCAACCAATGCCTTCCCCATATCTAGGAAAGGTCTTCCAAAAATAATCAGCACTTCAAAGTCCACCTCACAGTCCAATATCACGAAGTCGGTTAGCAATATGAATTTATCAACACGAACAAGAACATCATCAATTATGCCCAAGGGTCGCTTTATTGATTGATCCACCATTTGAAGTCTCATGGAAGTTGGCCTAGGTTGTCTAATTCCCAAAGTCTTGAAAACCGAATAGGTCATCAAGTTAATGCTAGCTCCCAAGTCACAAAGGGCCTTGGCAAAATTCGCACTACCGATAGTGCAAGGGATAGTGAAAGCTCCGGGATCTTCGAGTTTTGGGGCCATAGAATGAACAATAGAACTCACTTGATGCGTCATTTTAATTGTTTCACACTCCATCGACCTCTTCATGGTTACCAAATCCTTCATAATCTTTGCATACCCCGGCATTTGTTCTAGTGCCTTCACCAATGGCACATTGATAGTAAGACTCTTCATCATTTCAATGAACTTTTTGAATTGATTGTCACCTTTTTGCTTTGCTAACCGTTGAGGGTAAGGTGGAGGTGGCCTAGGCAAGGGTGCTTTTGCATTGGGCATCACCGGCTCGGGCATATCAAAAACGTGTTCGCTAGATGGGTTCACGGCATCTTGAGTCTCTACCCCGACATCATCATCAATTCAATCCGCACATCATTGGTCACATTTGGTTCAACCACATCTTCATCATTCAAAGGCACATTATCATCATGCAATTCAACTTCGTCATCCATAACTTGATTTTCATTCGAGTCATGCACATCTCCACCTCTTCCGCTTCTCGTTGTAACGGCCATCACATGATTGTTACCTCCCTTCAGGTTCACTACCATATCACTTGGTAGAGCACCCTTAGGTCGAGTGTTTAATGATTGAGAGATTTGGCCAATGAGAAGCCAATTGAGCAACGGAGTCTTGGTTCTTCTTCATCATTTGCTCGAACATCATTACTATTTTCCAAATATCACTACCCGAAGAACCAGACCCTTGATATTGAAAAGGAGGTGGATGGTTACGTTGTTGTTACATGGGGGGCCTTTGAAAGCCTTGCCCCGGTTGCCTTGATTTCCGCTATTATTCCACCCTCCTTGATTGTTGTTGCTCCAATTGTTATTGTTCCCGTTCCAATTACCTTGATTGTTACCTTGGTTACCCCAATTGTTGTTTTGGTTGTTGTTGTTCCAATTGCCACCACTTTGTTGTTGGTTGTTATTGTTCCAATTACCGCCGCCATGTTGATTGCCCCATTTCCTTGGGAACACCATTGTTGATTCTCTTGATTTCCTCTATTACCTTGGTAATTATTGACATATTGACATTCTTCGCTTTGCTCATCATAGCACTCATTCAAATAACCACCACCATCGTTGTTGTTGTCAAATTGCTCACAATTTCCTTGCGGTTGCTGTTGCCCTCTTTGCCTCCTTTTTAACAGAGAAACATTTTCCATTGCATTGACTTAGCGTGAGTTTTGGACTTGATGCAATTGCGCCTTCGCCAATTGATTCACAATTGTTGTAAGCTTGCTTATAGCTTGGCCATGATCATGCAATTCCTTGTGCAAATGGATGACCATGGGGTCACCTTGGGGCACACTTGCTCGACTTTACCATACCGAAGAGGTGTCGGCCATTTCATCAAGTACATCACACGCCTCTTGGTAAGAAAGTTTCATGAAGTTCCCTCCGGCTAATTGGTTCACAATGCACTCATTCGTGGTGTTGATGCCTTGATAAAACATTTGTTGTATCATTGCCTCGGTCATGTCATTATTAGGACACTCCTTCACCATTGTTCTATATATTTCCCATATCTCGTGCAAAGGCTCCGTTGGCTTTTGCATAAAAGCTAGAATCTCATCCCGAAGAGCCGCCATATGACTTGGAGAAAAGAACTTGGCATTAAATATGTCCGCCACTTCATCCCATGTGGTGATAGAATGATTGGGGAGCCTTTCTAACCAATCCAACGTTTTACCCCAGAGAGAGAACGGGAAAAGCCTCAATCTCAACGCATCCTTGGATACATTTGTCTGCTTGCTACCCCAGCATGTATCCACGAACCCCTTCAAGTGCTTGTAAGCATTTTGATCAGAGGCGCCCGTAAAATACCCTCGTTGCTCGAGCAAGGTCAACATGAAATTTGTGATTTGAAAATTTCCCGCCCGGATTCGGGAAGGAACGATGGCACTCGCATATCCTTGATTCGGAAAGACTCTTTGAGAAACTCTTAGCGGTGGCAGAGGACGTTCTGGAATATTCTCATTCGCATTAGCATTTGCATTGGCATTTCTACCTCTACATGGAACTTGAGGTGCTGGAAGCTCATCTTGCTCAAGATCTTCAACCTCCTCTCCCGCCAAGGCACCGCCAAAATGATCATTTCCATTGAGAGCCATTTGTACCTGATTGATCGACACAAAGAAAATCAGTGAACAAGAAGGAAAGAGAAGCAAATCGCAAAACTAGCTACACAGATAGTCAACACCATAAGCTCCCCGGCAACGGTGCCAAAAAGTTGATCGCTGCCAAATCGACACTACATAATGGTAGGAAGAGCGGTTCGCAATAGCTTTTACCCAAATATTGGTTCGGGATTGAATTTCCACAGGGATCTTGGAATGGAGATATATTTTCTGTCTAACCTAAAGTTGTGTATACGCTTCTAATTGTACTTCTAACATTTTTGGGGTTTTTGTATTTATCACTGCTATTATAAACTAATGATTAAGGGTAAATTATGCTACAAGAATATTGCTAAGTTGTATTTAATACAGAAAACTGAAAGAGACTCTGATGGCTGCGAATCGCCTCGAGAAGTGCAGCTCACCTAAGTCTCCGTATCATCCATGCCGCTACGCCCGGTAGGCCACTAGAGATGCATATGCCTATGAAACAAAAATGCACAGAAGTGTAGTATGAGTACAAAAACAACGTGTACCCAATGTGTATCCCGTCTAATCTCGAAGAAGTAGAGACGAGATGGTCGACTTCGACACTTACTAATGGTTCTTTGATGGTATATCCATAATATATTAAATCATGAATTTTTATAAACATGATTATAATTCAATGGGTTGGAGTAAATAAACAACTCTTTCTTTTATAGGAAATCATTCCCTTTCATCATTTATACATATATTCTTAAGCCAGAAGGAGGCAGTAACAACTTCAATAAGTTTCAAGGCAAGCAATACAAGCATGTGCAAATCATGCCGAGGTCGACGGCCTGCTCTAACAGAAATGTAAATTGTGCACTGCTGAGGGTCGAACGCCGCGAATCATTGATGCATCTATTTAATCTGCCGAAGTGTTCGGCCCACTTCAAAATTAAACACACACTGACAGTCAATCAAGAGTCCACACGGAGCAATTATCCAAAGAAAGTCAATCCTCTTTTAACCATTTAAGAAAAATGAAGTTTAATCCTTTTAGAAATTTATTTACTAATTCAATGTGATTTAAGCAATTCAAGCCTAAAGTTGTGTATGAACTTCTAATTGTACTTCTAACATTTTCGGGGTTTTTGTATTTATCACTACTATTATAAACTAATGATTAAGGGTAAATTATGCTACAAGAATATTGCTAAGCTGTATTTATTATTCCACCCTCCTTGATTATTGTTGCTCCAATAGTTATTGATCCCGTTCCAATTACCTTGATTGTTACCTTGGTTACCCCAATTGTTGTTTTGGTTGTTGTTGTTCCAATTGCCACCACTTTGTTGTTGGTTGTTATTGTTCCAATTACCGCCGCCTTGTTGATTGCCCCATTTCCTTGGGAACACCATTGTTGATTCTCTTGATTTCCTCTATTACCTTGGTAATTATTGACATATTGACATTCTTCGCTTTGCTCATCATAGCACTCATTCAAATAACCACCACCATCGTTGTTGTTGTCAAATTGCTCAATTTTCTCGACTTTGCCATGCCGAAGAGGTGTCGACCATTTCATCAAGTACATCACACGCCTCTTGGTAAGAAAGTTTCATGAAGTTCCCTCTGGCTAATTGGTTCACAATGCACCGATTCGTGGTGTTGATGCCTCGATAAAACGTTTGTTGTATTATTGCCTCGGTCATGTCATTATTAGGACACTCCTTTACCATTGTTCTATATCTTTCCCATATCTCGTGCAAAGGCTCCGTTGGCTCTTGCTTAAAAGCTAGAATCTCATCCCGAAGAGCCGCCATATGACTTGGAGAAAAGAACTTGGCATTAAATATGTCTGCCACTTCATCCCATGTGGTGATAGAATGATTGGGAAGCCTTTCTAACCAATCCAACGTTTTACCCCGGAGAGAGAACGGGAAAAGCCTCAATCTCAACGCATCCTCGGATACATTTGTCTGCTTGCTACCCCAGCATGTATCTACGAACCCCTTCAAGTGCTTGTAAGCATTTTGATCAGAGGCGCCCGTAAAATACCCTCGTTGCTCGAGCAAGGTCAACATGAAATTTGTGATTTGAAAATTCTCCGCCCGGATTCGGGGAGGAACGATGGCACTCGCATATCCTTGATTCGGAAAGACACTTTGAGCAACTCTTGGCGGTGGCGGAGGAGGTTCTGGAATATTCTCATTCGCATTAGCATTTGCATTGGCATTTCTACCTATACATGGAACTTGAGGTGCTGGAAGCTCATCTTGCTCAAGATCTTCAACCTCCTCCCCCGCCAAGGCACCGCCAAAAGGATCATTTCCATTGAGAGCCATTTGTACCTGATTGATCGACACAAATAAAATCAGTGAACAAGAAGGAAAGAGAAGCAAATCGCAAAACTAGCTACACAGATAGTCAACACCGTAAGCTCCCCGGCAACGGTGCCAAAAAGTTGATCGCTGCCAAATTGACACTACATAATGGTAGGAAGAGCGGTTCGCAATAGCTTTTACCCAAATAGTGTTTCGGGATCGAATTTCCACAGGGATCTTGGAATGGAGATATATTTTCTGTCTAGCCTAAAGTTGTGTATGCGCTTCTAATTGTACTTCTAACATTTTTGGGGTTTCTGTATTTATCACTACTATTATAAACTAATGATTAAGGGTAAATTATGCTACAAGAATATTGCTAACACTGCCTAGGTGTCTAGTCAACTGGTAGAAGTTACTAAGGGGAGATTGATATATTTGGGGCTTATGTTATAACCGTTGCACATTTGTACCCATTCTCACACCTCTTGGTAGAGAGAACGACTTTGCCTAATTGAATCTCTCGAGACCAATTGGGTAGGCCAATTAGACCAAGCAACTAAGGTTAGAGTAGGGTAATTACTCTCTCGAGGTTTAACCCATTAATTGGGACTACCATTTCTCATTTGTCCATCCCAATTCCTTGTTAGGTCAATTTTAGGGTCATGGACTTTCTTTCTCAAGAAGAGTTAGACCCACTAAGCTTGAATTTGTATTTTCAACCACAAATTCGAAATTGAAACACAAAATTAACCCAAATAACAAACACCCAATCTCAATCTCACCCTAGATGGCAACACCCATCAACTACCCACACTAGGGTTGAGCCACAACCCTAGCTAATGGGTTTAGCTAGACATAATTAAAGAAGAAACAGAAGAAATAGAAGAAGAACTAAACATATTAATTAATTGCTAAGAAGAAACTACAATAATATATTGAGAAATTAATGCTAAAATGACAAAATAGGCTAAAACTTTGGTTCTCACGAGCGTAGCTCTATATCTGATACAAAACTTAACCTAAAAATGGTAAAATGTTCTATTTATAGTGGCTAGAAAAACTGGACAAAAATACCCCTACGGGGTCAACACGGACCACGCAAAAAGGTAGCGCGGCCATGTTGGCTCTTGAACTCATGATTTTTAATTCTCTAAAGTTGAGGACCGCGGACCACGGAAAAGTGCAGCGCAGCCACGGTGGAAGTTGGCGCGTCTGCACATAAAGTAGCGCAGAGAACACTGCTTGACTTGGCGTAGGAATTAGATCTTTGAATATCATTAGTGCGGACCGCATAAAAAGGTAGCGCGGCCACGTTGGCTCTGGTATCCAAACTTCCAGTCTCTGAATCTCCAGCATGGTCGCGTTTTGCCTTAGCCTGATTATGCAAGTCTCTAAATCTCATCTATGCGGATCACGCAAAAGTGTGGCGCGGTCGCGTGGCTTGAAGCTTGATAATATCAGGTCTATGAATCTCCTAGTGTGGCTGTGTGCACTTTTGTGCGGTCCGCACTAGGTTCTCTATTTCCTTCACTTCACTTGGTCTTTGATACTTGAGCAGGTTTGACTTTGTTTTGAGCCGATCTTCGACATTTCATCATTTTGTCGCTCAAACTTGCAATCAAGCACAACCTGTGAGCATTTTGGGACTATTTCATGGCAATTTATACTCAAAGCATAGGCAAGTAGGGGTATAAAATACGTTAAAATCCTACTTATCATCTGGCCCCTTCTAACTATACCATGAGAATGGAACTACCGGTTTGGTTTTGACATCATAATGCTTCTTTTCCACCTCCAAGTCTCGAAAATACATAGAGAGGGTGTTTGGGAAAGGGTAGTTCTGGTTAGCTTCCGCTCCCACTAATGAGATAACGCGGGACATCACATTTCCCACTTTAATAGGATATCCCGCCATAATCCATAAAACCAACACTGCTCGATGGATAGGAAGAGTCTGGTCATGTGTGGTAGGGTCTAACCTGCTGCAAACAAAGGTCTCCCAACCCTTAGCTTCAAAGTTCAGGGTCCCCCTCAGAATTTTTACCCCCGCAGTCAACCAATCAGGCATGTTACCTAGGATTGCTAAGTAATGAGCTAACCATGGACGGACCCCATCGCCTATCTCCAACTTTTCCAGATAGAGAGTCTCGTCTTCATCATTAAAGTCCAAATAATCATTCAGAGACTTCCCGTCGAACAACACTTTTTTGTTTCGAACCTTAGTCACTTTGGAACCCTTGACGATGTGGGCTATATCACAATAAAATTCCTTGACCATGTGTTCATTGGCATCCATACACCTCTCCAAAAATATCTCCCATCCCACTCTAGTTCTAAATTCCCTCTGCACGTTAGGGTTATGGGGTAGTAAGTCTTTTTCAATAAAGCTCCTCTCCGGTATCAAATGCCTCACCGGCCACCACTCCCTAAATTTATGATATGCTCCTTGGCTTACAAATCTGTCCTCCCAAACAGCAGGCTTCCTGGTTCGGTCAATTCCTCCCACCTGAGGCTCACCACCCTCAGCTCCATGCACCCCCTCCTCATCTCTACCTGCACTCTCCCCCAACAATGAAGCTGTAGGGAAGGTGGAGTCATCCCCACTACCGGCTACCCACCCCTCAGTTGAATCAGAAACGACATTAACTGGCCTCCCCATAGTGGGTGATAGAGGAGGAGTATCATCAGTCAATTAGAAGTTGGTGACGATATGAGTTGGGATTGAGTCGGAAGAGACATCCCTTGATGGTTGATACTCACTCCCCGAGGGATGGGAAGCAGCACTATCTGTGCCTTTTATTAGCTTCCTGGATTGTTTTATGTTTTCCCGAGCTTGGGGAGTAAGTTTGACTATTCTCTTTCCTTTGCCCCCTCGGGAGGAATCACCTCTCAAGGATTGTTTTGACCCTTTGCTCCTCGTTGTTTAACTATTGTCAGATATTAAGAAGAAGTGAATCAACACAATGCAAGCAAGAATTTGTGAGCAAGGAAGAGGGATGAATAGTGTTTTAGGTATCTGAGAGTGAAATTCACGAAAAGGGTAAAAGGGGGTCATTGGGTCTATTTATAGAAAAGCCTGTGGGACTTATACTCACCTACCAGCACGGCCGCACAAAACAAACTCCGGTCCGTGCTGGGTTTGTTCAGAAGAAGTTTGAGAAGGCAACCTCTGCGGTCCGTACAAAATAGACCGCGGCCACAGAGGTCCACCGCGTTCCGCACAAAATGCCATTCGTCCGCGATGGCAAACTTCAAAGAGACCTCATATTGGCTCACACCAGTGCGGACCGCACAAAGTGTAGTGCGGCCGCACTGGAAACTTCAGAGACTCAACAATTTTGCAATTATGTCCTGCACTGCATCAACTCAATCCCTGCAACATCTCACAACCAATTAGCCAAAAAATAAATCCTAACTACCAAGAAAAGCAAAGAAAACAAAAAGAAAAACACATGGGTTGCCTACCAAGAAGTGTCTAGTTTAACGTCGCGGCACGACGCGGGTTACCATTACATCATTTGAAATGAACCACATCCACCTATGGCTGTCATCGAACTTCCCAAGATAATGCTTGACACAATTCCCATTTACTCTAAAGACTTATCCACTTTTGTTCTTCAAATCTAGAGCACCAAATGGGGTCACACATAACTTCAAATGTTCCACTCTACTTTGATTTTAGCTTTCCCGGAAACAACCTTAGATGAGAGTTGAACAAGAGGACTAAATCACCAACATTGAACTCCTTTCCACGAGCATATTTTCATGAAGGTACTTCATTTTGTACTTATACAAGGACGAACTAGAGTATGCACGGAACCAGAATTCATCAAGTTCATTGAGTTGTTCAACACGAAGATTGGCCGCAACATCCCACTAAAGATTAAACTTCCTCAAGGCCTACATGGCCTTATGCTCCAATTCCACTGGTAGGTGACATGCTTTCCCAAACACCAACTAGTACGGCGTGGTCTTGTAAGAGGTCTGGTAAGCCCATAGAGCATCATCTAACTTTTTGGACCAATCGGTCCGATTGGCATTGACAGTTTTGGACAAAATGCTCTTGATTTCCCTGTTTGACACTTCAACCTGGCCACTTGCTTGAGGATGATAAGGTGTAGAGACTTTGTGATTGACACCATACTTGGAGAGCAAGGCAGCAAAAGCTCTATTGCAAAAATGCGATCCTCCATCACTAATGATTGCCCGGGGTGTACCAAACCTTGTGAAAATGCTCTTTTTTAGAAATTCCACCACACTCCTAGCTTCATTGTTGGGCAAGGCCATGGCCTCAACCCATTTTGACACATAATCAACCGTTACAAAAATGTAGGTGTTCCCACACGAGCTAACAAAAGGACCCATAAAATTGATACCCCAATCATCGAAGATATCTACCTCAAGAATTGTGTTTAGAGGCATCTCATCTTTCTTGGAAATCCCGCCCGTTCATTGACATTGATCACATCTTTTCACTCAATCACTTGTATCTTTAAACAAGGTTGGCCAATAAAAACCACAACTCAAAACTTTTGAAGTCGTTCTCACCCCTCCATGATGGCCACCATAGGGGGATGAATGACAAGCCTCCAAAATGCTCAATTGCTCTCCCTCCGGGACACACCTTCGAATCACACCATCCGTGCAAATCTTAAACAAGTATGGCTCATCCTAATAGAAATTCAAACTATCCCGCTTGATCTTCTTTCTTTGGTTAAAAGAGAGCTCACACGGGATTATTCCGGTCACGAGGTAATTAGCAACATCGGCAAATCATGGCATTTCATTTATTGACACCGCAAGAAGTTGCTCGTCAGGAAATGAGTCATTGATTTCTAGGCCATCATAAGGCCTCCCCTCCTCATCCAAATGGGATAAGTGGTCCGCCACTTGATTCTCACTACCTTTTAGGTCCACAATTTCTAGATCAAATTCTCGGAGTAGTAGCACCCATCTCATCAACCTTGACTTTGAGTCTTTTTTTGTCATCAAATACCTAAGGGTGGCATGATCAGTATGCATAATGACCTTATCCCCCGTAAGGTATGGCTTAAACTTTTCCATGGCAAACACAATAGCCAATAATTCCTTCTCCATCACCGTGTAGTTCCTTTGAGCTTCATTCATAGTCTTGCTTGCATAGCACACGGGATGGAACATTTTGTTCACTCACTGGCCCAAAATAGCCCCAACCGCAACGTCACTTGCGTGCACATGAGCTCAAAGGGTAAGCTCCAACATGGTGCGGTAATGATCGGGGTAGTGGTCAACTTATGCTTGAGAAATTCGAAGGCCTCCATGCATTTCTCATCAAAAACAAACTTAGCATCTTTCTCTAGCAACTTACAAAGGGGATTCACAACCTGTGAAAACTCCCTGATAAACCGCCGGTAGAACCTCACATGTCCCAGAAAACTCCTCACCCCTTTGACAGAATTGGGGGGAGGGAGCCTTGAAATCACCTTGATCTTGGATTTGTCTACTTCAATCCCATGCATAGAAATTTTGTGGCCCAACAATATACCCTATTCAACCATGAAATGGCATTTTTCCCAATCGAGCACTAGGTTGGTGTCTTCACACCGGGCCAAAACTCTATCTAAATTACCAAAGCACGCTTCAAAGGAGTCACCAACCACACTAAAAGCATCCATAAATACCTCTAATATGTCTTCCACCATGTCGTAGAAAATAGCCATCATGCATCGTTGGAAGGTCACCGGAGCATTGCATAACTCGAACGGCATCTGGGAGAAAGCAAATGTACCATATGGGCATGTGAATGTGGTCTTCTCTTGATCCTCTAGGGCAATTAAAATTTGATTATACCCCAAGTAGCCATCCAAAAATCAATAAAAAGCACGCCCCGCAAAGCGATCAAGCATTTGGTCGAGGAACAACAACGGGAAAGATCCTTTCGGGTCACCTTATTTAGCTTCCGGTAGTCCATGCAAACCCTCCACCCTGTAATGGTTCGAGTGGGAATTATTTCATTGTTTTCATTTGTAACCACAGTCATCCCACCTTTCTTCGGCACACATTGTACCAGAGAAGTCCATGAGCTATCAGAGATTGGATACACCACATCCGCATCTAGCCATTTGATCACTTCTTTCTTCACGACCTCTTGCATTGCCCCATTGAGACTCCTTTGGTATTCTAAGGAAGGCCTTACATCCTCCTCCAAAATGATTTTATGCATGCAGAATGCGGGGCTTATTCCCCGAATGTTGGCCAATGTCCACCCAATTGCTTTCTTCCTCCTTTTGAGAACCGCCAAAGTAGCGTCTACCTGCAAGTTAGTGAGGCAAGAAGAAATAATAACTGGTAAAGTATAATTTGATCCCAAGAACTCATACCTGAGGTGTGGAGGAAGTGGTTTCAGCTCCAACACCGGTGGCTCCTCAATGGATGGCTTATTTGGTGGAGTTTTTAGATTTTCAAGCTCCTAGGACAATTTCCTAGGAATACGAGCCCATACCATGCAAAGCATTTATACACTTCACTCTACTAGCATCATCATCAATGTCAAGATTTAGAAGCACGACCTCAAGGGAATCCTCCATATTAATCATAGAACTTGTGTCATCCACTATCACAGCTGTTACAATGTCCACAAATGAGCACACCTCGGTGCTATGGGTTACTTCATGGATTTGCAAACATGGAAGAAGACCTTCTCATCTCCCACTCAAAAAGTTAGCTCACCCGCTTCAACATCAACCAGTGTTTGCAACCACCAATTCATAAATTAAACCATAAAATTGACCCAAATACAAACAACTATAGTCAATTTAACCTTAAATCACAACATCCATCAATTACCCACACTAGGATTGAGCCATGACCCTTGATAATGGGTTTAGCTACTTGTGCTAGAATGAGAAAATAGAGAAATAGATAAAGAAGAAGACATATTAATTAAACACTAAAGTAAATAAAAGAGAATCTATTGTTAAAACTAAGCTAAAGTGCCCAAAATGGCTACAAAATGAGTCTCACGAGCGCAGCTCAAAGTATGGAATTAACTGATGCCTAAAAATGGCAAAATGTTCTATTTATAATAAGCTAGAAAACTGGACAAAAATGTCCCTACGGGATCAGTGGGGGCCGTACAAAATAGACTGCAGCCGCACTAGGCTCTTGGACTTCAAATCTTGGCTCTCTGAACTTGGGCACCTCGGATCGCGCAGAATGGACCGTGGCCGTGGAGGTCTCTAATGCGGTCCGCACAAATATGACCGCGGACCACACAGCTGGAATCAAGGCAATTTTCACCTCTCTTAACTTTTCTTCCGCGGACCACACATAATGGTAGTGCGGCTGCGGATCCTTCACCGTGGACCATACAATATGGAGTGTGGCCATGTTGCTTGAAGCCTTGATTTCCATATCTCTGAATCTACCTAGTGCGGACCGCACAGAATGGACTGCGGTCGCACTAGGTTTTATGCTTTGAATTATGCTCTCTGAATCTACCTAGTGCAGACCGCACAAAGTGTAGTGCGGCCGCACTAGGCCTATTTGTCCTAAGTTTGCCTTGTCTTTGATACTTGAGCAGGTTTTACTCCTTTTGAGTCGAATTTTGACATTTCATCACTTTATCGATCAAACCTGCAATCAAGCACAACTTATGAGCCTTTTGGGACTATTTTTTTAGAATTTATAATCAAAGCGTAAGCAAGAAGGAGCATAAAACATGTTAAAATCCCTAGTTATCAGACGCCCTTGATCTAAAAGAGGATCCCCACAGCCATCAGCGCCGAAAAATTCCTGGCAAGGTTTTTCGAATTTTGAAGCAAAAGTTAAGATGAATTACTGCGAGTCAGACGGTTTACACAGATCAGGCATCCAGTCCAAAAGACATGTCATGTTCATTGAAGTCCGCATGTACTCCAGTTAAGTCCTTCTTTCCTTTCCCCGAAAGGGACACTTCTTTTTTAAAACTCATTCTCTATTCCACAGTTTGTTTTCTTTGAATCCCTTTCGGTCTTACACTGTTCCGAAACCAATACAAAGAAAGGATGTCAAGACTGATTTACAGGGTTCTCATTTGACGCAAGCTAATATGTAAAAAGGCACCCAGCCTCGTCAGGGGCATAAGTCAACCTCGACTGGCCATGGAAGCCAATGCTTCGAAATAAAAACTCTTGGAAGGAGAAAATCAAATTGAAGTGCCTATAAAGGAAAATAAAGTTGAAAAGGTCAAGTCCCACGTGGCTACCTCTCGGCAAAGATTTGAAAAGCCAAGGGATCTCGATGCTCTAAAATCAAAGTTATTGAAAATGAAAAGAAATCCAAAGTCAAAAGCCCATAGAGGCTGAATAAAGTGGAAGACCAAAGCCCCACACGGGCGAGCCGTCATGATAAATTTTTGACGGTTTAGGAAAGAGATCAATCTTCAGAAAAGCCAGCAAGCAGTAGGGGTTCTCACCAAAAGAGTTGGGCCAAGATCAAGTGATCAGAAATAATGAAGGCCACAAAACCAACCATCATTTCAAACTAACAATGGTTCTTTGTTTGAAAATTTTGAAACAGGTGTAATCCAAAGAAACCGCGCAAGAAGCAGGGGCAACCAAAAATAAAATACGCAAGATCTAGGAACAGCTTCGCAGCAATGATCAACCCAAAAGGGAAGTTTCCTCTAAATTCTTTCCAGCATTTTTACTAAAAAAAAAAACAAAAGAAGAAGAAGAAGAAGAAGAAGAAGAAGAAGAAGAAGAAGAAGAAGAAGAAGAAGAAGAAGAAGAAGAAGAAGAAGAAGAAGAAGAAGAAGAAGAAGCCCAAAAATCATGGTAGCATAGGGCCTCCAATCTCTAGCTGCATCCTTTCCAACATAGGACCCCATTCCCTAGTTATCCCTCGAATAACCCAAGGACCTTTTTTCTTTTGTCCCGGCATAACCCGTGGACCTCCCTGGCACAACCCAAGGACCTTTTTTCTCTTGTCCCGGTATAACCCGTGGACCTACTTGGCATAACCCAAGGACCTTTTTTCTCTTGTCCCGGCATAACCCGTGGACCTCCCTGGCATAACTCAAGGACCTTTTTTCTTTTGTCCCGGCATAACCCGTGGACCTCCCTGGCATAACCCAAGTACCTTTTTTCTTTTGTACCCACATAACCCGTGGATCTCCTTAGCATAACCCAAGGACCTTTTTTATCTTGTCACGGCATAACCCGTGGACCTCCCTAGCATAATCCAAGGACCCTTTTTCTCTTGTCCAGACATAACCCGTGGACCTGCCTGGCATAACCCAATGACCTTCTTTTCTTTTATCCCGGCATAACCCGTGGACCTCCCTGGCATAACCCAAGGACCTTTTTCTTTTTTCCCG
Organism: Nicotiana glauca; assembly: GCA_026770625.1. Lineage (NCBI taxonomy): Eukaryota > Viridiplantae > Streptophyta > Magnoliopsida > Solanales > Solanaceae > Nicotiana > Nicotiana glauca. The sequence goes on from MU719509.1 coordinate 56,699, forward strand.
GCATAACCCGTAGACCTCACTGGCATAACCCAAGGACCTTTTTCTTTGTCCCGACATAACCCGTGAACCTCCCTGGCATAACCCAAGAATATTTTTCTTTTGTTAAGGCATAACCCGTGGACCTCCCTGGCATAACCCAAGGACCTTTTTCCTTTATCCTGGTGTAACCCGTGGACCTCCCTGGCATAACCCAAGGACCTTTTTTCTTTTGTCCCGGCATAACCCGTGGACCTCCCTGGCATAACCCAAGGACCTTTTTTCTTTTGTCCTGGCATAACCCGTAGACCTCCCTAGTATAACCCAAGGACATTTTTTCTTTTGTCCCGGCATAACCTGTGGACCTCCCTGGCATAACCTAAGGATCTTTTTTCTTTTGTCCCGGCATTACCCGTGGACCTCCCAGCATAACCTATGGACCTCCCTGGCATAACCCAGGGACCGGTATAACCTGGCAATCCCCCTAATTTGGGGCTTCACTCCCTACTCCCAAGGATACACAATCCTAACTTTTATTGCTTTGAATAAAAAATAGTTTAGATTTTGTTGCAAATAACTCACGAAATTTTCCTAATGAAAACTCGGGCAGAAAAATTTCTTTTGTTTGTTTGTTTTTGGTGTCTAAGCAGGGTTGACCTCGAGGCATAGGATTTGAGATGACCAAAAGAATGAGTGTCAATCCAAAAATAAAGAAAAGAACAAAAGAACAAAAGAAGCGAACTCAGAGTGTTGAAGCGGAGAAAGATACAGAATGCTCGAAATTTGATTGAAGTCACAAGCTTTGCATGTTCCGCCTCGATCCAAAAGGTAAAGAATGAACCCATGGTTGCAACTAACGAGCATCAAGATTCAGATCGGAGTCCACAACAAGAACCAGTTAAGACTCAAGATCAAGCTTCAAGAGATTTATAGATAGGAATCTTGTAACTCGTAGCTGATAAGATTAGCTAGCTTAGCTTTTTATTTTTATTTTTGGTGTAATAAGGAGTTCAGCAAGCAGTAGCAGCAGCAGCAACAGTGAAACCACAGCTTCCCGGTAGTCCCAGCTACCATAACTTCCACAACTACACTGGCCTGATTCCTTTATAGCCAAGGATATGTAGGCAACCTTTGAAGCAAGTTTCGATCAGACTGTTTTCAAAAATGCTTCTCATGGAGTGTCAAATGGGCAAAAGAGGGGCAGCGGTGAGCACGTAATTTTTGCCTCACATAAATTGCTCCTACAGAATTCCTAAAATTAGATTTTTCTTTTTAATTATTTGGTATTTAGGAATTATTTCATAATTTTCTTGTTTGTTTGCATTTTGGGTGCACGTCTAATTTTGTTTAAATCATAAAAAATATAAAAATATGTTAAATTTGCACTTAGAATTTAATTTTATACTTTTTATATTAATCAATAAATTAGTGTTTCATAAAAATTGAAAAATCACCAAAAAAATAACTACTTTCGCATTTTTTATTGTTTAAATTCGAATTTTGGTAGTTTTCTTTGGATTTGGTTTTAATTGTTTGTGTTAACTATTATTTAAAATTAATGAGTATTTTTTGATAGGCTAATTTGTCTTAAGAATTAATGTAAGTTTTTATTTTAATTTAGAAAAGAAAAGACAATTAGAAATTAAAAGTAAAGGAAAAGAATAAAAAGAAGTCTGATTTTTTGGGGCATTGCATTTGTTTCTTCCATATGCCTAATCCATTATTCCCAAATACCCGTCCAAACCTATTTGAATCAGCCCAAACCTGCCCCGGGATCCAGTCCGGTCCTCATGTCTAACCAAACGACCCCGTTTTGTGACCATTTGATCTCGACCGTTGGATCTCATCAATCCAACAGCCCGTAACTGATTTAGCCTTTTCCTTATAATGGTAGGATCAAACCCCCTACCCCCTCCCCCCAAAATAGACTC